>JAOTQG010124778.1:0-10346 GCA_025631175.1 Iris virginica | reverse complement strand
ATTCACCATCCTAGCTTTGGATAAAGATAACAATGGTGGTTGGGAATTGAGGCAGGGCATGTTAAGAAGAAATGGCAAAATATTTGTAGAGTCAACTGGAGGTTTGAGGCAAAGGATCATCTCTAAGTTACATAATGGTGGTGTAGCAGGACACTCAGGAAGAAATGTAACCCTCAAAAGAGTTAGTCAGTTTTTCTATTGGCCTTCCATGGTGACAGAAATCACGGCATGGGTGAGAGAATGTGATATATGTCAAATCAACAAACATGAGAACATTCCCTATCCTGGATTGCTTACTCCTTTTCCTATACCCAACCAAATTTGGGAGGACATTTCCCTTGACTTCATTGAAGGTCTCCCTAAATCCCAAGACTATATATGACATCATACTAGTCATAGTGGACAGATTCACAAAATATGCCCATTTCATTGGCCTCTCCCACCCCTTATCTGCTAGCAAGGTGGCTCAAGTGTTCCTTGACCAAATTTACAGATTGCATGGGCTGCCTAAGACCATGGTAAGTGACAGAGATAAAATTTTCTTAAGTACATTTTGGCAGGAACTTTTCAGATTAATGGGTACTAAGCTTATGTTCAGTACAACCTACCATCCCCAATCTGATGGGCAAATTGAAAGGGTGAACCAGTGTGTAGAGAACTACCTCAGGTTGATGTGTGGACAAAGACCAACTAAGTGGATCAACTGGCTACCTTTGGCAGAGTGGTGGTATAACACTACTCCTCATTCTGCCATTCACATGAGCCCTTATGAAGCCTTATATGGAGTTAACCCTAGGCAGTTAAATATCCCTAGTGAGGACAGTAGTCAAGTAGCAGTTGTGGGGGATTTTTTCAAAGGAAGGAATGCCCTGAATTCTATACTCAAGGAGGCCATCAAGCTGGCTTAAGAAAGGTATAAGCAATTAGCAGACAAAGATAGGACTGAGAGGGTATTTATAGAAGGGGATTAGGTATATTTAAAACTACAGCCCTATAAACAAGTTTCTGTGGTAGGAAGGCAGGGTCACAAGTTGTCTTCCAAATATTTTGGACCTTTTAAAATTCTCCAGAAGGTGGGCAAGGTAGCTTATAAATTGGAACTACCCCCTTCATCTCTCATTCATCCAGTGTTCCATGTCTCATTGCTCAAAAAGAAGATAGGAGCCAGAAAAGAAGTTCAAGTCAATTTACCTGAGTTGGGGAGAGAAGGGCAGTTGCTAGTCCAACCTATGGCAGTTCTTCAGAGGAGAGTGATTAAGCGAAATAACACAGCAGTACCCCAGCTCCTTGTTCATTGGTCAAATTCAGTTCTTGAGGATGCTACCTGGGAAGATGCAGCTGAACTCCACAAAAGGTTTCCAAAATTTCTGCCTTGAGGACAGGGCAGATATAAGAGGGAAGGATTGTCACGGTTTAGCCATGGTTATCAAATTGGGGAAGAAATGTGACCGTTACGTTTAAAGAAGGATCAAGGGCAGGTCAGTCTTTTTGTCTTAGCTAGTCGGGGCAATAAAGACCATTTGGTGGGAGCACGAGGAAGGCACGAGGGAGCATACTGCCTTAACAAAATTCTGCAGCAACCAATAGAAAGCTAGCGAAATTGTGGGAATCTCACGCAGCGGTCAAGCGAATCCAACACTGCTATTTAGTGGCTGGAGGGCAACAGAAGAATGTGTGGAATGATGAAAATTGTCGTTAGCTTTTTCTTTACGTTTTCATAGAGAGGGGTAGATCTAGCTTAGCTTTCCAGTATTGTTATTAAGCTTAGATTTAATTTTATTTTCTTCCAGTTCTTCATAGTTGTAATCGTACTCTGTTATTTCAATTTAATCGATCAGCAGGAGTATGGTTCTTTCCATTTCGTGTTCATTGAATATGGGTTTGAGCTTGTGACAAGTGAAGAGGGGAAGGGGAAGAGTTTTTTTTTCCTTCTTTTTGTTAGTTGAGGTAAAATGTTAATATTACTATTTTATTCTTCAAATATTGCCAACTCAGCATTATTTAATTAAAAATTACCAGTCAAACTGGTCAAAATTAGGGGAGGAACCAAATGGTGTAGTTTTTAAAATATTTAGGGATGATATGGGGCACTTTTGAACGATAGAGATTAATAGAGTAACTGGGTCATATGTCAGGAATCAAAAGGGGTATTTCGCCCTTAATTTTTTGAAGTAAATACTTAACTGGATTATTAGAAAGAAATAGTGAAATTTTATTTGGAATGAAAAAAGTCCTAATATGATTTAAATTGGAAAAGTATGAGTATACAAACAATCATTTAATTAAGGGTTTAACTAATATCCTCACTAATTGTAGGAGGTTAGCAATGTCTCTATTTTTACTTTCCCAAAATGCCATTACTTTTTAATTTTTAATATTTATTTGAAGGGGTAAAAATGTCAAAACCGTGTATAGAAAAATGTACTTGGTAATTAATTATCATTTCAATCATTACCCTAATTAATATTCCAATCATTGCATATGTACTTTTTACATGCATTAAATATAAGCACATTTTTTTGTACACAAATTTGACATTAATACCCTTCCAAATAAATATTAAAAATTAAAATATGAATGTATTTTGAAAAAGAAAAAAAAGGAACATTGCTAACCTCCTACCACTAGTGGGGATATTAGCTAATCCCTTTAATTAATGGCAGTCTTTTAGAGGATAAAATATTTACGCTTACCTTGGTCCCTTCTTGTTCTGAGTTTTAAAACTTTTGAAACGGACACCCCCAACTTCACGAATCACTAGAATTGATTTCTCCAGTATTTACATACTCTCCTAGTCCTAGATCCTAAACCCATCCAAGACTTCTTTCACTTCCCTTTCTTTCTCTCTCTAAATCTACTTGCCATAGAACCTATCAAGTTTCATTTCGCTATATACACCCATTTGTACATAACCAAGATCTGTTCTTGGTTTGATAGAATAGTGATCATCGATCTTGCCATAGATCCTTTACGGAAAATTTGAGGAGAGGGGTACCCTTTTTCTAGCTATATCGTTGCTACAAGTTTACTTGCTTTACTTCATTCTTATCTACTCTCTCTCTCTCCCTCCGATAAGATTCAAGAAAGGGGGAAAGCTTTGATATTTATTTTTTTTGTCGAAAAGGGGATTGGGGAGGTTTCTCTCGAAGTTGGGTTTTTGTTACTTTGAAATAGATTTGGAAGCACTTGGTGATTGTTTCTTGAGTTTCTTCATTTGGGCATTTGTCTCTTTCTTGTGATCTGAAGAACTGTTCTTGGGTGGGGGCACTTTGGTAATTTCGTGAAGTGCTGTTTGTCGCCTTTTGAGGGGACTTTGGAATTTGGATGCTTTGTTGCTAAGATGCATCCTGATCAGAGAAGAAAGGTAACTCATCTCATTCCTTGTATAATATGTGTGTCTGTGTGTGTTATTGAAGGTATAATTAATGTTTCAATGATTTTCATTTTCAGTCTCATGTGTGTTTATGGACTATTTAGTATTGGATTTAGCTGAAAAAGTGGAAGGTGAAACAAAGACATTCCTTTTACCAGTGGGGAAAAATGAATAGCAAGGTTTAGGTTGGTTACTGGGTTGCAAAAATAGGCTTACGTTCTGTACTTATATATTCATCAGTGTTTGGACTGAATTATATGGTGAAAAATGATTCATGTGGCCAACCCCGAGAATGGGCCAGAAGCTGAGCTGAGTTGGAGTTTGAGTTTTGTAGTAGCATATGTAACTTTATCTCTCGTACTATCTTCTGCTTTTTGTCATTTGAATATCCTGTTGTGCAAAGAGATTGTGTTTATGAATTGATTTTGAGAAGTTTGGTAAGACTGGATGGTAGTCTGATGTATATGTTGTTGTTATTGCGTAGTTATCAATCTTAGGTGCAACCTCCAGAAGCCTTGAATTATAGTTGAGCCTTCTTCCATATATAGATCTCTGTGCAATTTGTTGGAAACAGTTGGTGATGTCTTTGAATACATGACAAAGTTATAGTCCTTTTAATAATGTAAGGCATAAACTCTTTCTGCTTAGACTGTTAATGATGCAAGAATAATGCTGCACAGCTAAGAGGCTTGACATAAAGAATTCATCTGTATTTGATTATTCATGTAGCAATGACTAACAAAGGGAACAAATTTCTGTGCATTGCTTGTATTGTTGGAGAGGACAAATTCTCTGTGTCAATAAGAACATTTGGGGTGTAACTGAATCATCGCTTTTGAAAGAGATCTCTAATGCTGCAGTCAACTTGGGTTCTGTTTTTCCTCCAATTCTCTACTTTTTACCCGGTGTAATGGTTTATCATGATATGTGTAGTACCCATAGTAGGTATGACCTAAAACTAGATGGCTCATTTTATGAGGCTCCCATTGTTGTGGGCTCTGGGAAAGGTGCAATGTATGCAGTTTTACCTCTGTAAGCAAATTTCTGTGGTTTGAACATTTAACATTCAAGAATATGGTTTATGACGTACATATGGATAGTTTATCGTTGAGTGCACGTACATCATACATTTCAGTAATATGGGATGTTATATGACATTGCAGGCTTCTGCAGATGATTTTTTCACAGAATATGGTGAAGGGAGCAGGTATAAAATTGAGGAAGTAATTGGTAAAGGAAGTTATGGTGTTGTTTGCTCTGCATATGATACACATCTTGGGGAGAAAGTAGCAATAAAAAAGATAAATGACATATTTGAACATGTCTCCGATGCCACACGCATTCTTCGTGAGATTAAACTTCTTCGACTCCTTCGCCATCCTGACATAGTGGAGATAAAGCACATCTTATTGCCTCCTTCCAGAAGAGAGTTCCGAGACATATACGTGGTGTTTGAACTTATGGAGTCTGATTTGCACCAGGTTATTAAAGCAAATGATGATTTAACACCAGAACATTACCAGTTTTTCCTTTATCAACTTCTTCGAGGATTGAAGTACATACACACAGGTTATATGTTGATAGAGTTTTGCTTATTTGCATTCACAGAGCTACTTAATTTCATTTCAGTTATGGGTTAATTGGATGTCTATTACTTAGAAGCTGTTTATAGCTGTTCTTCCAGTTCTGATTTCTGTTGTCAAATTGCAGCAAATGTTTTTCATCGTGATTTAAAGCCCAAAAATATCTTAGCTAATGCTGACTGTAAACTAAAGATATGCGACTTCGGGCTTGCAAGAGTAGCCTTCAATGACACGCCTACTGCCATTTTCTGGACAGTATGTCTTTCCCTTAAATCCATGCAGTATCTGGCATCATTTGTGGAGTCATATTTCTTCTAGCCTCTCTACTGATGACTATTTTCGTTTGATGTACTCATAGGATTATGTTGCGACAAGATGGTACAGAGCTCCTGAACTGTGTGGGTCATTTTTCTCTAAGGTGAATAATAAATCATGCAGTATTGCAAAGTTCTGCATCTCATATGATTGTTGCGAAGCACTTGTAACCAACCTTGTCTATTTTTTTCAGTACACACCTGCTATAGACATATGGAGCATTGGTTGCATATTTGCAGAGCTTTTGACTGGAAAACCTCTTTTCCCTGGGAAAAATGTGGTACATCAGTTGGATCTGATGACCGAACTCTTAGGAACACCCTCTTCTGATGCAATAGCCAGGGTCTGTTCTTGTTTTCTAGATTTGCTCCATTCAGTTATTTGGTGCTTTGGTTTGTCCATTGCTCAACCATTGATTCGTATCCACAGATAAGAAATGAGAAGGCCAGGAGATACCTAAGCAGCATGAGGAGGAAAAAGCCTATTCCTTTCACCCAAAAGTTTCCAAATGCAGATCCACTTGCGCTACGTTTGTTAGAACGAATGCTTGCATTTGAACCCAAGGATCGTCCTTCAGCTGAAGAGGTAATTATTGCATCCTTGTTGCATATGTTATATTCTTGATATTGTGACTATTGTGATTGAGTGAATATTTGTCTCGAGTTCTCAGGCCCTTTCAGATCCGTATTTCAAGAACTTGGCTAAGGTTGAGAGGGAGCCTTCTGCTCAACCTGTTACAAAAATGGAATTTGAATTTGAAAGACGAAGGATTACAAAAGAAGACGTACGGGAGCTAATATATAGGGAAATTCTTGAATATCATCCAAAAATGTTGAAAGAGTTCTTGGACGGATCAGAACCAACAGGGTTTATGTATCCAAGGTTAGTGATATGAAATATGTTACTGTGCAGCATGTGATTTGAACATCATCAATGCCCTACGCTTTATGGTAGCCTCGAAACAGTTCTTACGAAAGTGACTGTTTTGAAGTTGGAATTTTAATCGATTAAACACATCTGAAAGGATGGAAATGAGTGACTTGTAGATGCTTACAATATGCATGGTCTCTTTCCCATGATTCCACTGCAACATAATAATAGTTCCATGCAATTATTTAAGCTGCATCTGTAATCTCTATCTCTCGGGCTGCGCCTTCCATAGTGGACATTGCATGCTCCAACTCATTTAGCTGTAAAATTTGTGGGTTAAACACATGTGACCTTAGGCTGCCACAATCTTGTTACCTTCTACATCTATCGTTGAAATTCTAGCTTGTAAACATCTAACTTGTAGAAGTATCCAGATTGATGCTTCCCTGCACTCTTGGAAAGAGAAGTCTGATTTGCAGAATCTTAAGCGATGAGTTGAAATAATGGAATAATCATGCTTCCCTTTAAGGACGACAAATGTTGGAGATTTGGACCATAGAGCTGTTGGGTGCGCCACAGGAAGGGCTGTCAATGGTTGGTTGCCAGCAACCGTGAATAGACCTAATTCATTTTATAGCTTGACCCTGCTGGACCCAAACTATTTGAACGAGTCTATTCCGACTCCTTTTTTGGCTTGACAATATAGGGAGCTCAGCTGAGTTCCCTTACTGAGCTCGCCATCTTGAGTTATCAGGCACCTAACTCGAAGTCAGCCAATTCAAGTTTGACTCGAGATGAGGATTTATGACAAGATTTATGAAACTTGTTCTTTCTGGAGTTGGCAATAGCGATGTTTTGACTAGAGGAGAAGAAAATTGAAGTTTCAGATCTCAAGCGTGGATCCAGAATGTCAGGAAAATAAGATCTATATCAAGCTCAGATTGTCAACACTGGTGGAGACTGATATGGGTCTGGCCTTCAGGACTTCCATAGCTGATAGGAAAGATAATGAGGAAGGAGATGTAGGGAGATAATAGTGGCAACAAGATTCAGGTTTCTTATTTAATGTGGGTCTTTGTTCCATTGGGCCTTATTTACTTGAAGAGAAGTCTTCTAAAACATAACGTCTGAACCCAAGTTGCTCAAGTTTACTTTGACACCTAGCTCGATGACTCAACTAAGGTAACTGAAGTTGAGTTTGTCTGGCTTTTTGTGACCATCATTCGATTGTCTGAAACCAGTCAAATTGACTAAAACCCAACTGAAGTAAAAGGATCTGTACCAGACACAAACTTCATGAAAGTTGACTCATGTTCAGCTTTCAGATATTTTCCTTTCACATTTTCAGTTATATAGTGGATTCATTTTCCTGGCATTGCTTTGCGTAGACCGAAAAATTTGCAGTTAGCTTGTTTTGCTTCTACACAATTAGCAATTAACCAACTGTATCCCTGGAGGCATGAAGTTATGTTTTTCGTTGGTCTTTTAACAACACATAATATATGCATCCTTTTTGCCCTTCACAGTGCAGTTGACCAATTTAAGAAGCAATTTGCCTACCTTGAGGAGCACTATGGAAAGGGTGGAACAGTTGCGCCTCCAGAGAGGCAGCATGCATCATCATTGCCAAGGTAGAAGCTCTCTTTCACATGCTATTGAACATTTCTAGGCACTGTTGACACCGTCAGCTTGATTAATTAGTATTTTCTTTGAGGTGGGCGATTAATAGAACTTTTCGGTGCAGGGCTTGTGTCTTATATCCGAATGAATCAGTACAAAATACAGCAGATGTGACAAATGATCTCTCAAAATGTAGCATCAAAGAAGCTGTGAATCCACATGCTGATAAGATTTCCGAGATACCAATGACCAGACTTCCTCTTCAAGTTCCTCAAAGTATACAAGGTAGGTTTGATTGTTGTATCTAATCATGACCTGTGAATGTGATCAACCTATTTTAGTTTATCTTCAGCTGACCAAATATTTCAGTATATCAATAAAGGGCAGACCTAACCTTGATATCAACTATCAAACACTACCCAGTTCTAAACAATGTGAAACTATGTTTTACCCACTTTGTGACAATGGGAGACTATTTGCTGGAGTGCTTCTGGTCATGTTACCCAGTTTATCTCTTTGATCCTCACCAACAACTAATTTAACAGCAGGAAGTGCTGCGAGGCCAGGAAAAGTCATTGGTTCAGTTATGCGTTATCACAACGGAGGAGCGGTGGCTGCAGGAGAGGCTCTTGAACAGCGAAGGATGGTTAGGAATAATCCAGTTGCTGCTCCAACGCAGTACCCTGTTCCTACCTCTTCATTTCCTAGAAGAACCAATCCGGCAAGTTGCAAAAATGAAAGGGTCGAAGAGACAGTTGAAGGACCCAATAACGGACTGCAGCCAAGACCTCCATATATCCCAAGAAAAGTTGCTGCTGTTCCAGGCGGATCTAGTAGTCAGTGGTATTAACTTGCTACGTACTTCCTTCATAGACATGGGATAATCATGCATCTAACTCAACACCATGGTCATCAACCTACCCCAACTCGAATGTAACCAGGTTTCTACTGTAAATTCCATCAACAGGTGTGAGAGTGATTATAGTTCATTGTCTTGGCTTATGATCATGAGGTGCTCAGAAAAAGTCAACTGGGTTATCTGTGACTTCATATATTTGCTGATTTCAGATGTAAGGAGGATCATGTTCGCTGATACCTGACGCCCATTGCTGGTTCCACATGTAGAGAAAAAATGGAAGGAAGCATAAGCTGTAAAATGCGGAGTGGAAGTAGTATAATTCATTTTGCGCCCCACAGGAAGCTATTGTACTTCTTCCTAGTACTTACCCAATGTCCTAATGGCGAAACTGGTACCACTATTGTATCATCTTATATGCATTCTCTCTAAATAAGAACCCATTATCTAAATATTCATGGGGGAGTTGACATGTAGAAATACCTCAAAGATGTAATGGTAGATTTTGGAGCAACTGTTGCTTGTAAGTTGTAACATTATAATGTACTATGTTGACAGGCGTTTTCACAAACTCCAAATCAAACTTTCCTTCCTTCCATTTCCCTTTTTGTATAGGCAAATGTGTAATTAGCCATTAAATTCTGTATTGCAGGTTTCATCACTATTAATTTTTCAAATATGTAAATGGTCATCAAAGTAGTTATATAGAGCCATTTGATTGTCTTTTTTTCTCCCCTTAATCTTTGTCATTTAATGTATTTCTCTTCACCGTTGATAAATTTTGTAATGAATATTTATAGATTTATACGGTAGCGTAGACAGACCTGTAAATGAGTCAAGTCGGATTATTGTTACCTCAAGTTGAACTCGTTAATTTTGTTTTACGAGTCGAGTTTTTACGGGCTCGAGCTGAACTTCAAATAGGTGGGCTCGGTTCGACTCAGACTGGATCGTGAGATACTCGCAAACCTTCACGAGCTTTCGCGAGTCAAGTCATTAGCGGCGTTTAACAAGTCTTGATAGGTCTTGATAAGCTTTTACGAAGCTTGGCGAGTCTGAACCAATAGTGAAATTGACCTTTTTAATGATTCGTTACGGTTCTTGTGGTCCCCATTCTAGTATTATTTGATTTTTAGGTTTTAATTTCTGTTTGAAGCTTTCGGTCAATGTTAAGTGAGCCTTTTGAGTTATTATGTGTTGGCTTGGATCTATATGCCTAACATTTTAAAGTTATTATGTACACCGGTGTTAAGTATAGATATCTTGAATTGAAATTTGAATCTATTAATAATGAGTCGAGTTGAACCTTAATGAATCGAGTCATTAACGAACCAGCGCGCAAATCTTGCTAGTCGCTTCGTATCAGACTCGCAAAGTATGACATGCGTAAAATTGATGTTCAACTTTATTCAAAAAAGCAGTTCGAATCGAACTTTAATAGATCAAGTCGAGTCAAGCACACGAGCTAGAACGATTCGTTTACGAACCTAAGTGTAGATCAAATAAGTTTTGAAGGATTGATGATTGATATTAATTTGGTCAACCTTTTCAACTTGTCACTATATAGTATTCTTGGCTATGTCGGGTGCATTTTTTAAATTAAATTTATTATTTCAAAAATTAGAGAAATATAAAGAAAAAAAAGAATGGGTGAATTATGAAAAGAATTCTAAAACTTTAAGGGGGAGGGGATGCTAAAAATTTGAGTAAATAAAAAAAGAATTGATTG
>JAOTQG010124767.1:0-10346 GCA_025631175.1 Iris virginica | reverse complement strand
TGTTATTTAGTTGTGTGTTATTGTTAGACATGTTGAGAATATTATGTTTGGATTTTTTATGAATGTTATTACTTAATTATGTTGCTATATTTAGTGTTGGAATATGTATTATGTGTAAAAATATTTAATTTATGGAAGTTAGTAGAATCTTACGATTTTACGATTCCGATCTTACCCCTCCCCCCTCCCCGATCCTGCTTAAGATCCCGATTTTGACTACCTTGCTACCATCACCTCAGGGACATATATGAGGAGATCCAGACTTAGGGACTACAAATGCAATCACCAATATAAAAAAAATAATAATAATAAAAAAACACGAGATACCATTAGTATTTAACTAGATCTTAAGACCACCTACTTAGCTAGTCGCTTTTCGAGTTAGGCAGACCCCTATGTGATGGATTTGGCTTTTTACATTTACTCTTCTAAAAGTTTGTTTTATGATATAGAAATTTCATTAGATGTTGTGCAGTATAGATATTATTTCGGAGCTAATTAAGCTGGTCTGACTTTTTAACAGAAAATCTATAACGCTTCTGTAGGTTGCACTCGGTCAATGACAAGGACATTCTCAAAATCAATAATGTTCTACAGAAGTCATTATCAGCCTATAGTAGAAGTTCTAGATAGAGCAAAGAGGTAAACAGAACATTAGATTGTTTAGGGCTTAGCTAAGATGATTTTGACCTTCTAATACAGCATAAATGTACTTGGTCAAGAGCAAGGAGATTCTTGTAATCAATAACCTTTTGAAGAATTATTGTCAGCTAATCAGACTAATTTTAGATTGAGGAAGGTGGCACTTTTTGCCTGCGTGGTGGTGTCCCTACCACGTAGCCTGTCCCAAGCCAGGATAAAGGAGGAGGGTTGCGACAGGCGTAGCGAGCCGGCGTAAAAACTAGCCAACCCTATGAGATAAGCAAGGCTGAACGTATCAGAATAAGGTTCAGGCACACATGCAACAATCTGAGTGGAAGTAAACATCGTACCTGTTTGCCAGCAAAATAACGACCATTTACAGAATGATAAGCCAGCACGGCTGAATCCATTGATTTATAGTGTACGTAAACATTCCCCCGCAAATGGAAAGAACCATTTCTACACACCTGAACAAGAGTAATATGAGTTTATTCTTCACTATTTCACATAAAAAATAAACACACTTATCTCTACCAACATTGTTTTCTCTTCATCAAAAGTTTACTTAAATTGCTTCAAAATGTCTCTAAAATGACACTGACTACATAAGTAAAAGAGATGCAAGAGGGAGTATAGTTCCCACTTCCCACTCAGTTCATGAAGTATGAAGATTACAAATTAGATCAACTAAGTACCAGCTCTTATGTAATTACTTCAACAGATGATATCTACAAAGATTGCAAGCACCCCAACTTCTTAGTAGTGCAAATAATGTTTATTTTATAAGGAAGAGGAGAAAAAGTTCATTAGGCAGACAGGATTAACAAGAAGGATGCAAAAAGACAGATGAGCAATCCATCACGAAAGCTAACTAAAGCAATGCTGGTGATCACATTTAAGAAAATGAGGTGTATGGACATGTTATTAGCAAAAGTAGTCTCTAGTGACAGATAGAGTAAGCCAACGACCTTAAAATTTACAATTTCTCCAAATCTCAAGAACTCCGAATGCACGTCCTCATAAAATTCTTCGTAACAGCTTTTAACTTCTTCGTCAGTACACTGTAAATGAAATATCAATCATTTTCAAATCGAGTATTCACAAGCTGTGCATATATAAGAAAATTATACAAAAAGCCTAATTAAAATAGTAGTACGCGGGTGAGAAATTGAGTGTCCCAGAGAGAACAATGATCAATTTTCCAACATGCACACGACATAGACCCTAGAACTCATATTACAGCTGCACCAACTCAATCAAGTTGAATGTACTTCATATGTTCATACATCACGCCGGTTACACATAAGCCAGTTCATATAAACTCAATCAATGACCCACGGGCGAGCCGTCACAGTGTGATCCAAAACAAACTCAAACCAAGTCAAGCCAAGCTCTCAGAGAGGGCCAGGAAAACTGTTTGTGGCCACAAAACAGGATGCAAGTATTGCTGCCTTGAACTCTATGCTCAACATAAGGCAAGATAGCCAGCGCACATCAATACTTCAGATAAGCAGGTAATGGATATGAAAGAGTGCCTGCTCAATGATAGGAAATTCCTTAACATATGTCAACACATCTACGAGATATGCTCAGAAACTACAAAATAGATCTGACAGAGATAATTCTATGATATATAACTGGTTTTGAAAGAAGAAGATGTGGTTGTGGAATGAAAAGAGGAACACCTATGAGTGCCTGCTCAAGTTTTTTATGGGAAATGGAGGGAAAGAAAAGGAAATTTTAGCAAGTTTCCTCCTCTCTTTTTTGGGTTAAAAAGTGGGGGATTATGGAGGAACTAGGAAGGAAAGCCTTTCTAACCGAAACTTTTTCATATTATACATTCCTTTCTTTCCTACCAAACTCAAGAGCATAGGTAGGAAAGTATCCAAGTTTCCTTCTTAAACTCTAGATCACACTTTGATCAGTTTAATCCCTCCCTTCTTTTCCTTCCCCTACCTTTTCTTCCATTAAAAACACAAGAACAGACCCTTGGGCAAACAAATACTCAATGGAGAGGAAAAAGAAGTTAGTACTCCCTCCATTCCTAATTAGGTGACGTTTTAGCTCCAATTATAGTTACCAAGAAATGCATTAATTGTGTTTTAATTATCCACATTTGCCCTTTTATTTTAGTTTTAAATCTTCTCTCTTTCTTAAATGCATAACAGCAGCCAAGTGAAAAACATTCATGAAGCAAAGGATATATTGGTCAAGTAATACAAAAATTATCAAAAGTGTCAACCTTTTTGAAATGGTTTTAGAGTCCTAAAACGTCTACTAATATGGCATGGAGGGAGTAATAGATAAAGCCTCGGGATCCTTCTAGGCCCAATTAGATTGGACTGATACTAGAATACTCTATCTGCATATAAGGTTAATCTAGTCTAGTTCAAATAGAATACGGATTTTAGTCAATAGATTCCACCTCTACTATGTGGGTCAAGATAGACTCTTATTCCAAACTTGGTTGAACGATAATATAAATGTAGTCAACACTCAACAGGAAGATTGACTTACACAGATTAAGTATTTGAACAGAATACATCTTTCCCTCTCTCTGAAAGTTCTCTTTCATGGCGTACCACCAAGAACTTTAAAAGGATTTAGAATGTGAAAAACAAGAAGGAACTCTGCCAGGCCAATCCTTGGACCTTTTGAACGAAGTGATATCATGTGCAGAAGCTTGTTGATGATTCCAAATAGCAGTTTCAACAAAGGGGATCCCTTAAGAGCTTCATGTCTTGAAAAGGTAAACACATGACAAGCCTTAGGTGTTGTGTTACTAGAATTACCAAATAACGCATGAATGTTACGGGGTTACCTTCTGAAGACAAGAATAGCCCTGAAGGATACTCTTGTTTGTACTGATCAAATTATAAACAAGCTTCCTTACATGCCAGAATCTCGTCCAGATGTTGAACAAGTGGGTGTGTATTATCCTCCTTGTTTCTCACATTCAAAATCCCTAGAAATGAAGATGCTCTAAGAGAACAACATTTTTTGGGGGATGAAGTATACATACTCAGCGTAAGTCAATTTTAAAACTTACCATTCAACTATAACATGATAAGAGCCCACCTCAAGCCAATCAAATAGAGTATCTTATTTAAGCTTAGCTAAACTTAGGCTAAGGCTCCTCCATTCTCAGTGCAGCTGGATAAGTGGATACAAACAACTGCTGAAGCAAAACAACTACTCAAGGAAGCTGAAAAGATCGAAAGTGAAACCTAGACATAGAGTAGAGGAACGGAATGAACTGAAAAGTTGACATAAAATGGCTTTACTGTAAATAAAAGAAGCTAGCTTAGCCATAATACAAGAGAAGCTTAGATGAGAGTTAGCATACAGATATAGGTCTTCCTAGAATCCGAGGTGGATGAATTGGCTGTTAGAACAAACACCCGAAGAGTAGGCCTAGGCCAAAGTACATACTACTCTCGGTCCAAGATAAAAAGAAAATTTCGAAGGAGAGAGAAACTTTCCCCATTTTTGATGCTACTCATAATAAATTATGCAATATGCCAAAGATAAATGCAAGGTTCAAAACTTGGAAGGTATAGGTAGGAAAGACAAACTTGTTTGCAATTGTAACTCTTAAGCCAACAAAAAAACCAAAGGCAACATAAGTAAAGATAAGAACAAAATGACTAAAGAAGGGAAACAAACCACTAAGTTCAGGAATCTTAGAACCAGAAAGTGCATCTAAATAAGATATAGCGTCTCTTTTAACCGCTACTGTGCGGAAAATATACACCAAGAGACAATGGTTTCTCTCAAATACAATCTCAGTCTGCTTTAAGTAAATCCTATGAGACTGCATCTTAGCATCCTAGGAGGGAGTCCGGTCACTTGCGAGCTCTTTCTTGAAGAATTCACTTCTTATCAGCACACCGAGATACTAATAGCTGTCAAGGAACCAGAATAGAAGGAACACACAACTAAATAGATTTTTGACCACTGAAATACCAATAGAAGTTAAATTGCCTAGCTGAATTTCTAACTCTTCATAAACAACTACGTGGATGTATTATTCCGTTACAAGTATTAATAACAGACACACATACTAGCCATAAGTAACACAATATGTAGTCAGTTGTTGATCCAATGATTCTTTTATATTATAATATATACACACACACACACACACACGCTAACTACTCCTACAATAATGGCAGTAATAGTACATTACTTTTTTCAAATTCTTGAGTATAAGTAACAGCAATCAAGTTCAGCATGAAGGATACGAACTGCAAAAGTCTTTTTATCTCCAACCCACCCAAGGCCAAAACCATGAACCTCCAGTGCAGAGCTTGAGAATATGAATAAATCTGATTGCATCAAGTCAAAGAAAAGCGAGAACTGTATATGGCTGAATCAAATTAAATTATAATTCAAACTAAGACGTTGATTACAGTAATTTAGCTGCAAAATGAGTGGCAAAGATGGAAAGTTATGATCATATAAAATTGGTGAACAAACATCTCCATGGGGGCAACTGGTGAAAGAGAATACATATGCTAAAAAGCACTCGGCTTAAATGAATAAAACCAAGATACATTGACAGTGACCTCAATTTCTGAACCAGTGAGGAAACAGAAACTTAAGCCATCAATTGAAACTATTGACTTGCCAAGTGAGATAATAACATACACTGAACATTAGCGCCTAAGCATTTGAACATCTATATGACACATGCTAGAAAATGGAAAATAGTGTCAAATCAAACTCTCCATACTTTTCATTGAGCCGAGAAGCATATGGAAATAGAAATATCAATAAGATAAATTTGATAAATTTGATAAATAAAAGAGAAAACACTCGGGAATACTAACCAAATCAAACGAGTAGATATTTATTTACGAAGCTAAACCATGACAAGAAAAGGACTCGGACAGAAGCCATATCCACAGACTCCAGTATACATTCTAAGCATATCCAATAACCACAATAAATGGGAGATCTCAGAGAATACCAAACCACGAATATGAACTCTTTCATCATAAAACAACGATGAAAGAAGTCTCAGATTGCTTTTACATTGTGCCATGGTAACTCCACCGCATAAAATGAACCATGCCTACCAACTTGAAACTCACATGCTCAAGCAGATGATAAGTTTTTGGGCCTATAACAGAAAGCTTAACTCCCAATTTGTTTATGTTATTATTATAATCTTTTGCAACTGTTTCACTCAAAAAGTCTGTATTTGAAAAGTCAAAAAAGTTCAAGGATTAAATTGAATTTCCATACATTCCTTAGTTTTAAGTGTTGAAGAGATTTATTCATAGTAACTGTAATGTGAGAATGACGAACTATGAAATTTATTAATTCTACCAGCATAGCTTAAGAAGATTTGTTGAGTGGAACTTCCTAGTACACAATAGGTGCAGATGGAGAGCATAAGCACAGAAGTTTTGTAACTAGACCAATAAAAAGTACAAGAGGTGAGAAAGTTCCATCACCAAAGTTAATTATTTGGTTAAGTAAATCCCAATAATCTACAGGCGGTTTTCGAGATGGTTCTTCAAAGCTTAGAGAAGAACAATGTTTAAAGAGCACAAAATGATAAAATTAAAATGCAACACACCTAACGTAGATGCAAAATTGTATTCATATGTGGTGCAGCTCAGCAAGCATTAATAAATAAACTTGTAATTCATAAAATATTATCTTGCATTCAGTATGCTCAGCACCAATAAGTAACACACAGTGTTCCACATCATCAGTTCCAAAGTTGTAATGTGTGACTATTTTCATACAGATATGTAGTCATACAACTCCGATTAAAGACAGATTTTGATGAGTCACCTCATATTTAAGATCAAGGGATCCTCTTTCTGGAAAATGGTAACTGTTACCAAAATTTCACTTTTCTTTATCTAGAAGCCTTAGTGTAATATATTTTCGTGCATTAAGTTACAAATTTAGTAATTCAAGAAAGTGAAAATCAGGATACAAGAATCACAGCAGGACTGCAATTACAGACCTCAAGCCCCTCATCCTGCTCCCAAGCAAGACCAGGTCCAGTGTACATGTTCTTGATAAGCAATGTGCAGGATTTATCAGGGTAAAAATGAACTCTGCTGCAACGCAAACCGAACCTACATGCACCGGTTTTAATGTGAAAGGGACAATGAGCCTTATCCTGCCAGATAAAAAACCATAAGTCAGATATGTTTCCCTCTTTAAGAATATTATAAATGATGTCTTGCTTGCAACTGCTCGTGGTGCATCTATTATAATTCTTGATTTGTAAATGCTTTTTTTTCGACAAAAGAATGCATCAAGGATTCTTAACAAGTGAAAAGGGGTGCTATTGTGAAAAACCAAAATGGATATAGAGTAGCACAAAAAGGAAGAAATACGTACTTGCTCAGTCCCGAAATTCGGCACTTGTTGTGCAACACTTTCCAGCAACTGCTGAGCTGAGGGCTTAGATGTATCCTTGTATGTAGCATATGCTTCGGATTGTGGAGGAAGAGGGTTTGAGGTGGGCCTATTGGGATCCTGCAAGAAATTCAAATAAGAAACACTTTCACCAGATATAGTCGAGGAAACTGACCGTTCTGAAGCAAAATAACAATACCTCTATATCAACAGACTGCTTGGCATCTTTTTTCTTCACCTTGACTCTATTCTTCTTGACAATTATCTCATTTCCCTTCCAAATGATTTCTGGGGGCCCCTCGTCTACATATTCCCATTCATCATCTTCATTCAACTCAATCTCTAAGCCGGCCTGTCAAGTCATATTGCGTGTGTATCAATTCTACAGTATAGTAAAAACAAAGTAATGTTGTGAACCCTATCCGTGACTTAGTTTGTATGACAATGTATTCCAAAGGACTAGGTCACGATTAATCTTTCAGACATGCCAAAATCCTAGAAACAATATGAATTCATATACGTAGCTATCACGTGATAGATTAAGTCGCTGGAAATGGACCAGCAATAAATATTAACCACACATCCTGCCCAGTGCCCATGGCACTATGGCAGGCTCTGGAATGACTAAGATCCCCATTTCTGGAGAGTCCAACAGAATAGATCATGTTGATCCTAAATGTATTTATGCTCATATTTACCCAACAAGAAGCCGAATATGTAGTAGGTTGAAAATTCACAGACATTACCGAAATGCCTGCCTAAATTTAGTGAGGTCTTTTAATTTCTGATGTACAAGGGTTTCCAAGTAAAGGACACAAACTAAAGATAATGCTGCGACTAAACATACGCAAGCATATAAATTCTTGGGCTTACAAGAAATGTACAGCAAGATAACCAATGAACTATGTTCCAATCACCCTTTGATTATATGTCCAAGTTTTAGATCTATAACTATCATGCAGTTAAACGTATTAGAAAATAAAACTAAAGGCATTATAACTATAATTCACACACAAAAAGTACAATGAGCAACAACCTTTATATTCTGAAATAGTAATAACTTTAGCAAAGTTTCATTTGACAATGATCAATCTGATTTCAAAAGGTCCAACAATGATTTATTATCAGCCAAAAGGAGCATTGCTACAACTTCACCATCTCCATTCAAACCAGTACTCTCTCAGTAGTCACATTTATAATGGCTACGTTTACTTCTCTGGATGTCTCAAGGTTTTTACCATTTCAAAATTCAATGAGCATCAATTGAATCTGTTTCCATATACCCCTAATTAGGTCAACTCTTTCCAAGATAATGAGATGATTTTACAGCTAATTTTTTTATTTAGAAAAACTTAGAATATGAAAAGTAAATATTAGGCAAAATATTTTGATGCATTCGAAGCTACATCATAAATCTACAAGTTTTTGTCTGGCCACCAATACAATTAAGAGCGAGGGGGTGATAGATAACATGTATACTACTCGGTGGTACTTTGCCTTCAGTTTTCAATTGTTTCTGTCTATCTCTAAAACTTATGAAATGTATTGTGCATGATAAATATCAAATTAGAAAATGGATGAATTGATTTTGAATATAAAATTCAAGGGGTGGAGGGACAGCTACAATTACAGTTACTCCGTAGTACCTACAACTAAACAAATTCATATCAAACCTTCATTCCGAACAATTTAGACCTTAAAAGTTCGAACGACGACTCTGCTTATGTAATGGAAGTACATACACTAAATGTAATTGCTGACCTGATTCTGCTTGATTTCGTCTTCTAAGGCCTTCCGGCTTTCCGCAGCTTCTTCTTCTTCAGCCTTCTTTCGAGCCAGTTCTTCGAGAAACAGCTTCTCTCTCTCCTCAAACTCCTTTCTTTCTCTCTCCAACCTCTCACGTTCTCTCTCCTCCTCCAACCGAATCCTCGCCTGCTCCTCGGGATCGTTGAGTCGCGCCTCCTCTTGGGCGCGTGCCTCCTCCGCCAGCTCCTTCCTTATCTGCCTCCTCTTCTCCTTCTTCGCTGCCTTCCTTTTGTCCTTTCGGCTCGCTGGTGCAGACGGCGGTTCCGGCTCCGGCTGGCGCGAGCACGCCGAGGTTTCGTCTACTTTAGGGGTAATTGATTCGGCCATGTTCGTTAGGGTTTTGGCTATGGGAAGGCTTGAATTTCGAAATCAACTGCCTGCTGGTTTAGTTTTGAAGAACTGGAAATTTGTTCCCATTACACACTCTAGAAACTGATATTTTGGAGCCTATTTTCTGGTTTCGCTCCTACTCTGGGTTCCCTCCATCTCATGCTATTAAGGTCAGATTTTGATACCACTTTTTTTATTTATAATCTGTAGTTTTTATTTTTCCCCTCTCATACTAGTTTACCAATTCCTACTATTATTTTTTTTTTTTAATCTTTATAAAAAGTTCAAAATAAAAATGAAAATGAGAAACCAATCAATCAATCAAGGCCTTTATGTTGTCCGAGAACTCTGATTAAGTATCATTATGTAATGACTGTATATTCCCGTGAGCATGTAAGTGAATAATAATTAATAATATTTAGAAAATATAAAAAATTAATAATAATAAAGTTAAGATATCCAGCAAAAGAAGAAAAAGCAAAATAAATAAAAAGAAACAAACAAGTCAACATGAGCGGATATAATTCACTGTTGGTGTTGTCAATTCAGTGAATAGTTCTTTGAATAGTAGAAAACCTCTTGTTTATATATTATATATATCTAATTGTATATTCGATATATAAAGTGAAAAATTAAGAAAAATAGTAAAAAAATTTAATTTAAAACTTAAAAATTAAAATTATATCATATTACCTATATGATCATAGTTTTAATATATACTTCATCCATTCTAAAAATACATTTAATTTATTTTAATCAATTATATTTAATTAAGATCATTTTTTGCAAAGATCCAAAATAATTTTTACTCCTATTGTTCAAAAATGTCTACTAATTGAACTGCATCCAACTGACACCTTGTAACGTAGTTGGCCAAAGAAGTAATATAAAATTTTAAAAATAGTTATTAATTATTTATGTAATAATAATTTTTAGTAGTAAATAGAGTTTTATAAATATTTTGATTAAAATGAACTTCTAATTATTTTTAAAATGAAAATAAAAAAATTATTTTGACATCGATGGAGAGTAATCTAATTAGGGGTGTAAGTACAAACCGCCCAAACCGACAACCGAATCGAACCGAACTAAATCGATGAGTTTGGTTTGATTTCGGCCAACGACGGTTTGGTTACGGTTTGAGAAATTTTCAAACCGTACGGTTCGGTTCGATTTACGAT
>JAOTQG010124766.1:0-20769 GCA_025631175.1 Iris virginica | reverse complement strand
AATTGTGGCCTCACTAAATAATAACATTATTAATAATACTACTTATACCCTATAATCCCATACCCTCTACCAAACGAACATATTAATAATACTACTTATACCCTATAATCCCATATAGCTCAGTTGACAAAGATTTGGGTGATATATTATTTATTATGGTGGCCACATAGAGGATGAGAATTCAAATTTTAAAAAAATCTTTAAATTTGTGCTCCTCATAGGCAAATCCCGCGATTTGTCTCCTCTACCCTTTCATTAGCTACGTTTCTTACTCTTTCTCTCCTTCTCACGGTTATTACCATCTCTCTTTCTCTCTTCATCTATATCAAATATCACATCATAGGCAAAATTGAAAACTTTTTCAAAAATCACAAATACTAAAAATAATACAAACTTCACACCAATTTTTTTTTTAAAAAACCTATCATTCAATCGGATTCCTAATGTTGGAGTTCAACATTAGAAAGGTTTTCAATCTTGTATTTTCTCATTTTTAAAATTCAAGTTCAGAATCCTACACAAGTATGAACTTATCTCATTTTTGTCGTTTTTGACAAATTTTCATATTTTTTTATTTTATTTGTTATTTTCTTTTTCTAAAAAGGTTTAGAGATATTATAATAGTATAAATATATCATGTAACCTATGAGCAAATTACTTTTTAATTATTAATAATATTTCTTAAAAATTTGCTCAATTTTGTGTCTGAAAAATTTCGAATTATGTGTTTTTGTGAATTAATTCGTAAAAAATAATCATTTTCATGTTTCTGTCCTGCGTTAAATTCACTCTCAAAACTCTCTCTCTCTCTCTAAACTCTCTCAAATCCTCACACACCCATCGAAGCGAAATCAACGTCAAATCCAGTTGGGGAGTAAGAACAGGCAAGAATCAACAATTTCCACCGATTGATATTTGGGAGATTAAACTCAAGATCAAGCTCTTTCTCACACTACCAAGTTCTTTCTTCATGTCCAACAACTGAAATCAAAGAAGATGGCTTGAACAAGGTCAATTTCCCAACCGATTATGCAACTCGTCCACAAAGCTTTTGTTTTTCCAGAGAATGCTGATTATATTATCAAATATCAAAGGACTATTAGAGAAATTCTTGTTCATTTACCAAATATTTTATTGAGAGTCCACTCTGTAAAAAAAAAAATTAAAAGCATTAAATTATAACATATTCCCATTCTTAAATGTTTCATTAATTTTCAGCATATTTCATTATATTGTCACCCTTGGAAAAGTTTTAAAAATGATTTTCTGATAAAAAATCATTTTATTTGTATTTTCTTGAAATCATTTTCCAAAAAAAAAAAAAAAAAATCCTTGAAACAATCGAAACATAAGCGGGTAACTTTACAGGCTTTCAGTATCACACATACGCATATGCACAAACACATGAGCGCGCAGAAACACAAACACAAACACACACATACGCACATGCACAAACACGGGCGCGCACACACACTTGACAGGCATGAGAGATGAGCTTCAACATTGTGCTCAGCAGTGAAAAGACACAACTCAAGAAGAAGAAACTTGAAACATTTTTTGGTGGCACTTTGTTAAGGTTCTATACATACAACATTTTGCATTAAAAAGAATCACAGATGCAATGAACATACTCTTCAACTTACAAGTGTGCATAACAAGTATTATCAGTGAGAAAATTGTGCCCCTTGCCCTTTGTTTTAAGAGCTAAAAATGACCTCCTCCACAATGATGGCTTTCAAAACATAAACTCAGTTCATCAAAATGATTTGACAAAGTACCCAAAGAGATGTTCTACATCAAAGCTGCAGCCAATATGACATGCAACAACAAAAGCACATAAAAGACGTGATGCCACGTGGATGTCTACAATGACTCGATCCACATCTCCAAATACCGACATAGGGTTGAATTATAAAATGGCTATGACCAAATACTATCACTGGTCGCCTCCAGTATATCACTCAGTTCAGGGAAATAAGTGAAGTTTTATCGAGAAATTTTTCAAAGAGTTCAATGATTTTTGGAAAGTAGACCCAACTGTAAAAGAAGTCATATCCCAATTGCAGGACCTGTGGCCTCAAACTGGTGAAGCAGCTAAAGCATCATGCACTTACATGCAGTCACCGAGAATCATCACCAAGAAGGGCCCCAATAGCATCTGTCAGCATGGTATGGTCCTTGCCCCGCTCCGTGCTAGAACCAAACCAGTTTGAGCCCAGCAGGAAATCTGGCCTGGAATAGTCCATATGATCTGTGATTTCATCGTTTCTGTCGGATTGCGTTGAAACACATTCCACTGCTTCGTGCTTAACTTTGGCATTCAAAAAGAACAAAACACACTATTTAAGAGAGCCCACTTAAATCTAAGAATATTATGCAAATTTAAACAATCCAAAGGACAATATGGGAAATCATCGATTACTTAAGGTACTAACCGGATATGGTCTTCACCGATTGGTGCTCGTCCAGTAAGCTGCCATTCATAGAAGTATACTCGCTAAAAACTGATGCAGCAGAATGACCTAAAGGCGAGATTGGGTCAGCATATGCTTCCCATTCTGTCTCATGCATGCTATGAGACGAACTATCAGCAGCTTCACCCTGCATAACAGAACCATTTGAAATCTGCGGACATGAATTATTCTTTGGAATCTTCAGAGTTCGTGATTCATAGAGCACAGCTTCTAAAAGGCCACTGTTCCGGGGTGAAAGACAATCTGATTTAGTCTGCTCAATCGGAGGGGATTGAATCAAAGTATCAACAGATTCAAGGGAAGGCAGTGGGGAAGAAGGTGTGCCCCAGCTACCCACTTGAGTATCTGAATATTGGAGTGAAGGGAGCTCCATCTTCATTGCCCAAGAGATGGGCTCAGAAGAAGAAGAGTTGCCATTTGATAGGGCATGGCTGCCAGGAAATAAAGATGACGATGATGGGAGGTGTGCATTGAGGTTATGACGATATGAAGAAGAAAGTTCATAGGATTCAGCCATCTTCTCAGTACCATCATCCTGATAATGATCAAATGTTGGGAGAACATCATTAAGACCAACTCCACAACCATGGAGCAAGGACTCTGATCTCCGTATTCGCTTAGGAGGATGTGCCATTGGGAACAAAAAGCTACTACTACATGAAGAGCCAAGACCTTGTGCAAGCAAGCTATTCCCCGAAATATCAAGCAAGTTACTTCCTGGTATATCAAGAACCACTGGAGGATAAAACTCTTGATTCAGTTCCAGATTCTTGAATTCCACAGCTGGAATCTCCAAGTTGTTATTCGGTAAAATCTCACCATGAGTTGTATCCCCTGATGCAAATGCAACCATGTTCTGACTTTGTTGATTCTCATTAAATGCTTGGAAACAGATGTCAGCAGGGTATATAGGTAAGCCAGCTCGCTGCCTTCTTTTGATTCTAGTGTTCCAAAAGTTCTTTATCTCATTATCTGTACGTCCAGGCAACTGAAAGAATATGATGTGACAAAATATATCAGTAATAATCCAATCCAACACAGAAAGCAATAAAGTCATGCTCTATAAGAAACAACAAGAACAAGCTCTTTCTTGGTTACATAATCTGACGTGTAAGCTGCATTATAGCTTTGAATTTATCCAAGAGGAAAGCAACTTTCACTAATTAATCTATCTTTTTCATCCAGAAAGTATGAATTGGGTAGGTAGCAGGAATTAAGATATTTTCAAATGTCTAATTTTAGTAGAGTGCATAAATGGTGATTCTTCATTCCGATAAAGGGGGACTGTATGATAATCGTGACATAAGTTGAGCATGATGCAGTCCACTTGCAATAACAGGGCCTTGTGAGTTGAGCAGGGAAATCAATAATGATTCCAGGCTAGATTTGGTGTACACTAAAGGTAAATGAATAAAGTTGCAACGTCTGAAGGCTGGCATGTCGTGTTTAAGTTGAAAAAAGAAAGTTCTTTAAAAAGTTCTAGTATATACCCAAACCAAGTTATTTTGTTCTCTCGAAATAAACACAACTCTGTCAAAAACCAATATTTCCCTCCTGTCATACACCCTATTGCTACTACCATCATTATTTACACATGAACCTATAAATATTCACAACACCTCTCCACCTTTTAATATATTTTGTTAAACCCTCTCGATCTACTAGTACTTTACAAAACTCAACCTCAATAAGAAAAATTGCTAGACATTGTTGACTCTCAATTGTATTGTAATGTCTCCAGTTGCTTGAAACATAGGTCAAGAGGGAGAAAAGTACAAATATTTAGGAGCCATGAGAAATCATCATCATTAGGATTTAGCAGTCAGTATATGATGAAGGGAACTTCATGCAAGTAAACTCTTTTTGCACTAGGTCTTGTACCCAAGTTCATCTATTATTGCTCTTGGAAAAATAAATTTAACAGTCAGTACGGATAAGTGCAAGGCTCCCCTGGACTAACGATAAGGAGTGGTCTTAAAGCATTTTGATGCAAGACAAGCTAGCTTAGGCCTAAGGTTCATGTGCCATCAAAAAGGGACTTTTAGTCTCAAGTGTCCTTGGTATAATAATTAGCCGTTTTCGTAGGCCTAGTCGTATTAGCCTAATTCTAGTCAGTCCTATTATTAGGATTTAGCCCATCAATAGAGTTGTAATTAATCAAAATATTAAAGCGTAATTTATTAGTCTAAGTTGAGTTCTTAAAGGTATTTGCGTGTTTCTACGACTCTCTTTCTACTGAATTCTTGTACAATTCCTCAATTATTTGGTATCTGAGCCGGTCTTCTCCTTGTATGGTGTTATCGAGTCATCCTTCCCACTCACGTTCTCAATTTTGTTTACTTTCTGTCACCAAAACAACTACCCAACTTTCTTCACCTTTGCAAGCAACCCATTGCGATGCCCGCTAAACATTTCTATATTACCCAGCTATCATTTCCATTCTGACCTCTTAAATTGAGAACCTACCTCGCGTCCGCCTTCATCATCCCCAACCATCGTTGACTTTGTCCTCTCACATAAACCATAGGCTTGTCCTCTCACATAAACCATAGGCTTCTGTTGCAACATCATCTCTTTGTGCGTAAAACCCTTGTCACCATTCGTAACTAATGCATTTGGTTCCAACAGCACCCTGTGCATTGTTCTCGCCTTTAGAGTAAACTCTAGATTCACATTCTACAACCCAGGTTTATTCTAAATCATACCCAACCCAATCTCTAGTGAACTGGTCTCCTCCTGAACTGGTTCAAAGTTGAACCGCCTCTGCAAACTGGTTAACAACTTGGTTGGCGAAAGAAAGTTCGTGTCCAAACCAAATTAAAGGAAGATGCTTTTATATGGTCGACTCAATAAAAACTTCACTTGTACCATTATCATCGGAAGGGAGACATGAAACCTGCTATGTAACACCACTCCACTTGTGTGGATTATCAACGAGTCTATGTTTGGTTCACCATTTAATGCAAGATTCTTGAACACATTAAGAACACACTTCCTTATTCTTTTCCCTTGCAATATACTAGAGCTCGGTTTTCAAGGGTCAAGAATGTGATTATTTCTATGTATCCGGAGGGCTTGATTCCAAAAGCTCTTGGGAGCTAGTGGCATATCAGTCCTTATCTTATCTGACGCAATTCAAATGACCTATCAATTTGAAGAGGATTTGAAAAACGGAAATTCAGCAAAATTGAAGGCACTGTTCGATGCTACAACTCTCTCTACGATGAGCAAACTTTTGCGGGTGCCAATTGAGATAAAAAATTTGATAAGTCCAAGCTAACTATTCTAATATATCCTGTCCTAGAGCTTCTTCTCAAGGAAGTTCATGTACATTCTGACGCTTCAGTAGTGAAGGTTTAAGCCATCATTTCTATGATTGTCCCTCTCCTCCCACAAAAATTGCCTTCCAAAATTAATAGCATTAGTTGAGAAAGTAAACCTCAAGGAACCACAAGAGGATGGACCTAAAGAAGAGTTTCTTAGAGATCCTGAACTGGAATTATCTTTTTTGGTCCTTATCATGCTTGTTTTTTATTTTATTTTTTGATAAAAGAAGAATATAATTGATAGAGAAGAATGCACAAAGAAGGTAGACAAGAAATCCACCAGAAAACAAAAACAGCAAATACAAACGAATTACTCGATAGCAGCTTTCCAATCTCTAGCCAAATCTCGCAAAGACAATCCCTGAAAAGCGCCAAATATATCATCTTCGTCTTCATCTTGAATTTGTTATGTCAGTGATGGGCCTGGGAGATTGATACACAGGAAATAAGATCTGGGTAACTGGGATAGCAGAATTTTATGTAGGCATAACAATTAGGGTCCTCGAATTTAGGAGGGTATCGGTGGTTATGGAAGTTTATGTAAGAAATTCGGGGGAGAAAGTACTTTTAAAGTTAAAATGAAGGGCACTCTAATGTTAGTTTATTGTGAGTATAGCAGAATAGTGAGGGTATAATAGGGTTTACTTTAAATTGGCCGGAAATTTTGAGAAAATGACTATTCATGAAGCATGTTTGAAATTGAAGGACCGGAATTTCAGAGAAAATTATGTTAAGACCAAACGTGTAGTTAGGTAAAAATTAAAGGACCAAAAGATTTCATAACACTAGTTTTAAAAAGAGTTTAAAAGGAAAATTGTGTGTTAGAAAACTTAAAATCAGGGATACCCACATAGGATTTTAAATTGATAAACATCATTCTAATATGGTTGGATAGCTGATCAATAGAACACCAGTTTGTAAGATAAAAGTAAACTATGTGAATAGATTCCAAAGTTATGTTAACAGCATCTCCTATACCATTCAGTAATATGATACTCCTTTATCCCAGGAGAAAGATAGTCTCATTTCCTTGTTGAAAATTCAACATGAGACAATAATAAAGTATCAATTAAAATACATTTATCATGTTTTAGATTCTAAATTTCAGTCATTACAAGAATCTAAAGTAAACTATCAATAACAACTTTAATAAATTCACATGTACAAGTAAATCTTTTGGTCAAAGTTAAATCAAGGCAGGTAGTAGATCATCAATATTCATTATGTGTTTAACTGCAACATATGTAAGACTTATGCATGCCTGGTAGTTACTTTACAGCATGCAACTCAACTCAACCTCTGTCTTAGTCATGGGTCAGCTACACGAATCATTTTCCTCCATTCAATATGGTCCGATGGAAGGTCATCATCACAGTCCAAAATAAACATGTGTTTATGTAATCAGCAATGTTGCATTCATCTTCATACGAAGAATTTAAATCATTCTTAGAAGGAAAAGAAAAAAATAAAAATGACATCACCATGCTCCAACATGCAAGGACTTGGAGAAACTGACAGGAAACATGACACAACCATGCTACAATCCATATGGAGCTTTCTCCCACAAGCTATACTTTTTCTTTTACTAATAGAACTATACGGTTTCTTTTGAACGATAAGATAGATTGAAGAAGATACCTCCAATAAAGGACTAATCACAACCACATCATGTACCTCTGACTGAGCTGAAATGGTAATGAAGACATCTTATATTGCAATGAAATTCAAACAAACTCCTAGGCAATTAAAGAGTATCTTGGTGAAGAAAAATTATTTGCCGTATTCAATTACAGAAAATAATTAGATGATTAAGACTTGGAGTTGATCCTCAAGGAAAGGTAGGGCATCTATTTATAATACTGGGATCTCACTGGCTAGGCAACCAACTAATCTGTTACACACTGGATTTTCAGCAATATTTTGGGCCGGAAGTTCTTATACAATGTTTCTCATCTCTTCTAATCTGCATGCCATTTGTGCTTCTAAAAAGGGGACACCTGGAGGATTTTCCAAGTTTCTAACCATGCTACTAGCTTCCTCCCTTTTGGTGCTACTGAAAAGTCAACAAACCTGATACACCAGGTGAGTAGGAAACTATTGAAGCAACCAGCTGCAGGCCAGTGGTTTTGCTCTCTTCCTCGCCTTACCCCTTAACTCAAAAGGATTCACAATACCATCAATTCTAATTAAAAGTCTAGGTTACAAATATAAATACAAATAGCAATGGGAATTTGTCAATTATCTCCTGACTGGCACTGAACAGCAATACAGATAGATTTTCAAAAACAGAAGTTGCTTTAATTTTTCCTAGATTTCCATTCTGATTTCATATCTAGCTCTCTCGAGCCCATCTTTCCTTTTAAGGCCTAGATCTTGTGCATTCAAGTTTTTCCTCCCATGATGGCCCTCCTAGGCCGCGAACGTTGCTTAAGATGACCTTGGTTCACCACCAATTCTCCTGCAGCAGAGTCTCATCCCAACCCCTATGCCTGCACACCTGTTAAAACTTGACTGCAACAGAATGCATCTCTCCCTGTGCCTCGTCTGTGTATGATGGCAATCAGATCACACTCTGCCAAAGGCCTGGGCGTGACTCCAAACTCTTCCTATTGTCTTTTTGGCAGGTGAAGCTCCCTAGGGCTCCACTCGCGGAGTATACTTCCCAATATGCACACGACCCCCACCCACCAATTAAATACCAATCATGAGACCACAAAGAAATGAAGACAGGAGTGAATAAATAGTCCAGGCTGAGCCAGCATAAGCCGTAGAGGATCCAACAGCAATATCCTAACCATTACTTTGAACCTCAAGTTTGTTCGTGGTCATCTTTGTAATATAGGAAATGTGTATTCGAAAGGAAAAAGCTATCCGAAACATTATGGTGTCATTTTCCTCCAAACATTTCTAATTGATCACATCACCACCAAGTAAAAGAAGGGACCAAAGAGTCATCTCATTAAGACCCTAACCAAAATTGTGACTATTATTTTCAAAATTTAGCCAAATCTAAATGCCCCAGTCCCAAATTGCAATCACAAGGTCCAAAAAGCACCAAATCACCCTACAATGCCTTTCCGAAATATAGTTGAAGGCGCATACCATTCTCCTCTATGGCCTTTCCTCCATGGCTGCATCAGCACTCAAGACTGTAGCTGACAGCCGCATTAGCAGTAAGGACTATAGGCGGACCCCAAAGTAAGAGAGTACCATCATGATAAATTATAAATACAAGTCACTGCACTAGTAGCCTTGGAATGCTCACCTCAAGGGGCCTATCCCTTTTTGTAGTGGAAGTAGCAAAGGAGGAGTTCATGCTGCATATACAACCCCATCTATGTAAAACTCCAAGGACCGAAAACCTCTCATTAAATAGGTCTTAATAATGCCTTAAATAGAACTGTAAAATGCCCATAAATGCCATCAAGACACCAAACCCCATCGTATAATATATTTTGCTCCTACTTATCTAAGTCCTTTGACTTCTAAAGCTTCTCTCACTTCTCTATTTATCATTAAGTCTATTCTTCGTTCCATCAATGCGGACTGTCATGAGGACAATGTCATCGGCACAAAGCATGAACCACGGTATATCATCTCCTACATATTTGGTTAGTCCATCCATTACTAAGGCAAAAATATATGTGCGTAAGGCCAATCCTTAGTATAATCCTATAGTATTTGGAAACTCACGTGTCTCTCCAGCTAGGTTCTAACTAAGGTTGAAGTCCCATCATACATATCTTTAGAAACATCAATATGTCTCACTTTAACCCCATCCTTTTCTAGCACCGACCAAATTAACTCTCTGCAAACACTATCATATGACTTCTTAGTCAACTTATTGCCCGTATGCTGTATGCAAATCCTTTAATCCTTCCATATAGTGTTCCATCAATCTCCTTAATAAGTAGATAGCTTTGCCTGTTGATTTGCCTAGCATAAAACCAAATTGATCCAGTGATGTTGTCTCCCTCCTTAGGCCCCCAAAGACTCATTGTGTGATCCATTAGTTTTATACCGCTATATTGTGCAACTTTGATTGACACCTTTATGTTTGTAGATTGGTACTATAATGCTCCTTCACCACTAATCATGCATTTTCTTTGACATCATAATTTTGTTAAATAGCTTTACTAGCCAAGGCAATCCTACGTCAGGCTAGGCATTTCCATACCTTAATAAGGATTTCACCACATCCTAAAGTTTTCACAATTTTCATCATTAGCAAGACAAACTTCACCTGACATCATTAATTCTACAAAAGAAAGTAATATATCTACTTGTGTACCAGCGTTACACTTGTGTCTCGTTATATTTATATGTTCTCATTAACTAGTTTTTCAAAGTATATACTCCATCTATATTTTATTTCTACATCTTTGACTAGGATGCTTGAATTTGCATCTTTAATACATTTTACCTCGTTGAAATCTCTAGTTTCCCTCTCCCTTGATTTTACAACTTTGTATATAGTCTTTGCCCCTTTTCATATCTAATTTATTATAAAAGTCATTGAATCCTTTACCGTGAGCCTCACTCATGGCTTTCTTCACTTCTTTTTAGCACCTTTGTATCTCTTAAAATTGTTTAGATTTTTTAATTTTGCCAAGTTCTATAAGCTTCACTATTCAGTCGGACTCCTTCATGGGCTTCCTCATTCCACCACAATGTTTAAAAAGCTCCATGTTACCAATCCTGCAGCATCAACGGTGAGTCACTTCCCTTCTCCTACAATTGAAATGCCGCTATCTCCTTGCTAATTACCAGGATGTCCAATGAAGCCTAAGAATCTAGTTTTATCGCCATTCTGAAGCTAGCCTAAAATGTACAACCCATGGTAGGTATCCATCGGAAAAACTTAAAGTACTCTCCATCCTAGCTTTCTGGTGCCATTTCATATCGTCCTTCAATTCATTCCACAAATGGGGTACTTTGGAATCCAAATTCTCTAGAACTGATACGCCCCATTTCGGCGATTTATCTCAAGAATCTCGCAGACTAAATATGACTTCATAAACCCCTTGAGGAATTTAAGCTTCCTAGTGAAATAATATGCACAGAGAGTCACAGACCCTCAATTTGGCTCTCATACCACCATTAGACTGCATGTTCCTTGATACACAGATGTGGTAGCCACATATTCTTGAAACTAGACGGAGTAGAACGCTATTGACTCGAAAGAAATTGGATTATGGCCAGAAAGTAAACTAGGGGTAGATCTACTAGACCCGTAAGCATTGTTAAAGGTGGATAAGTGATAAGCAAGTACATGATAAATGGATCATAGTTAAGTTGTTATCTATGCATTTGTTATTACTTTCTCTGACTCTAAAAGTGTCTGATTTAAATTCTGGGGAGATTTTAAAATAGGGTTGTATTTTAATAATTTTCTTTTTCGAAACAAAAAGGAAGTTATACGGCTAAAAGTCTCATGCAGACACTTACATAAGTGGCTAGTATCCACAAGTTCATTGTTTCTAATATGGCAAGAAATGGCTCGCGTAAATTGAATGCCAATTGAAACAGGACACATATTAGGATCTTGGAAACTAGTTTGAATTGTTATTGTACAACTCTCCCTACGATAAATTTATTTTCTTATCTTAGAAAAGATCACACCAAGAGGTGGATTAGAAATCCATCGCAAAGGCATCCAAGGGGGAAAAGAGAAAATTAGAAGATGAACAAAACTAAAAATAAAATAGCAAAGCAAGCCAATCCCTCGGGTACCACAATAGGATTCCCTCAAAAAGCAACCCTTGCAAACGCCCAAAGAGAGGCCAAATAAATCGATCAATCAAAACAAGATCGACCGTGACAAAGCTTGATTCTAAGAATTCTGGGATTTCACTCATGATTGCTACAAAAAATTATGCAACCATTTCCATGCACGTCACTAGATAGAATGATAAGAGTAGTATACAATCACTTTAAAGGACTCGTGATGTTAAAGTAGTAAATCAGATGGAAGGCACATTATATGGAGCGGCACCCAAGAATGGGAATTGTACTCGAGCCTCAGGAGAATAGAATGCTATAGGTGAATTACTAATTTACTCGCTCCGGTGATGTCATCTCAAACTCACAGAAAATTTTCTATTAAACAGGAGCAGAGGAAGCCATCTTTACTTGTGATATTAAAGGAGACAAGGAAAATAGAAAATTAGACATTCATGTGTAGAGGGGATGCAAAGTTGGTTACTCACATGCTGTTGCGCAGTGATGAGGTCAACTTGTGGTGTGGAGTGGTTTACGCTCTGTACGCGGTTGCCTGAGTGAAATCAAATTCAGCAGCAGCCTTTTCCTAGCCTGTGCCGGATGCTATGTGATTAAATCAAGCTGGATATTTTTTGAAGGGGTGGATCTTTTAGTACAAATACCGAAAGGCCAGGAGCTGAATTTACTTTACTTTAGAATGTATGAGACTCTTAAGGAGAATGCTGAAGCTGCTGAATAAAAATCGTGTTACTTTGGTCATGTATATGGGCATGATCATTTGGCATAGGAGGTGAACTTTTGTTTTTGTTTCTTAACCTCTCTTGTATAAACAAACTTCTCATGTACATGAATTATGCCACTTGCACACTATTCCCAACTTACTCCACTGATTAAGATGGGTAGCATCCCCAAAGATGAGATAGCCAAGGTCATCAAAACTGCTCCTTTTATCTTCTTATCTAGTATAGAAGTTTCAGTTTTCATTCAAAAGATCCAAGAGGCATCTGTACAACAAAGAAATCTCCTGCATTACAAGAATTTCACCTAGTCGCCTTCATTTGTAATATTCCCTAGAACAAAAGCTATCAGGAATTCAGGATAAAGGACCAAACTGTCCTTGCAGAAGGACATGACGCAGAAGCAATTTTAGAGTCGACAGCACATCTACAAATTAAAGAATTCTTCCAGGCTTGGGCTAGTATATTATCCCCTTCAACAAATAAAACTCAATGTTCTCTTTTTCCCAAGTGCTTAATGTTACTTGTGGCATTAGTCTCTCACATAGAGGAATACATACACATAATGAACAGATGATTAAAGCAATCTGTGATAACAAGAAACAGGAAACAGCTGTTATGGACAAAATGTATCTTTAAGCATCCCCCCCTATTGGAACTATGGCTGGGAACATCAGATTATTTTGAATTGAGCATAGGAAATAAAATTAATTTACAACGAAAAGAGTATTAAGGAGAGATTGACACACACCTCAGCAGCCATTCGAGCCCACTTGTTTCCCATCTTCGCGTGGAGTTCAATGATGCGGCGCTCCTCCTCTGGCGTAAATGCACCTTTTTTAAGGTCAGGTCTTAAGTGATTTGCCCAACGTAGGCGACAACTTTTACCACAACGAAAAAGTCCTGAGTGCTTCTGAACAGCGTTCCAATTTCCTTCCCCATGCTTGTTCACGTAATCCACTAAAATTGCATCTTCTGCAGATGTCCAGGGGCCTTTCTTTAGCGGAGCACTACCGCCCATGTTCCCTCCTCCACTGTTGGTCTCTTCAGGAGATGGTGAATCCATGCAACCTCCGGACATCATTCTGTCCTCACTTTCACTCGTCATACTACTCATCTACATGATGCAAAAACAAAAAAACATGCATTTCTATCACCAAGGAAAGAAGATACCATTGAAATGCAAACACAGCAGCAGTTATTAGTGGGGAAAAAGGGAAACGATGTACACAAAAAAACAATTGAATCTCAGGTTACAGAGAGAGAGTGAGGGAAAGAGAAAGGGAAACGAAAAAGAAGTCTACGAAACAAAGGGATAAAGAGAGAGGATCAACACTTTGAATTCACACACTTGCCAAATTCAAAGCATTTAAAGGAGCAGATATAACACAAATAAACTTCAATGAAGCTGGTACAGACTGGGAATCTACGGATGTCAGAATTTAAAGCAGACCCAGATACTATATAATACTGAATCACAGATTTAGCAAATAATAAAATAATCTGATTATTTCCAAAAACAGTACTTCCATATTTAGAATAAATTTTCTCGCGCATACAATTAGAGATGGGAGTAAGAATTTTTCTTACCGAAACAGAGGACTGATGAAGCTTGCACAGGTTGGAGAAATGATCAACCCCTCATGATTTCCAGAACACAACAGCAACAGATAAAAAGGGAAGAAAAAAAAAACCCAATAATTGATTGAAGGGAAAAACCAAAATTCTCCCTCCCCACCAAGAAAAAAAAAATGAAAAAGGAAAAGGAAGCAAATACAAAAAATATCAGTGAAAGATGCACCAACAGCAGCTTAAATTGGAACTTATCGAATGAAAAGATGGAGGAAAATGCCACACCAGCTTGTACATGACTTTGAATACAAACTCAATCATGAGATCAAATTCGTTTCAGCTGAAACAAAGAATTCCCAAGCATCTCAAACACATGACCAGATCTAGCAAAGCACAACAACTCTGAGTAGTCGTATAAAATAGCAATATTCATTTATTTATTTATACTAAAAACAAAAATACCCAAAAAAAAAAAATTGTGATGAAGAAATCATTAAAGGGGTCAATCAAATCCTTCCCAGACCCACAAACCCTAGCCGTAATCAGTAAATAGCAAAGAGCAGGATCCAATCATAGAACTTCTGAAATATATATACATACATGTGTATGTATATCTGTGGAGAGAGAGAGAGAGAGAGAAAGAGAGAGATTGAAGGGAGTAGGGGTAGGAGGGGGTGGGGGCAGATGATTTGATTTTTAGAAAGTGAAAATGGAGAGAGAGAGAGAGAGAGAGAGAGAGAGAGAGTAAAGGTAAGGTAAGGTAAAAATTGAGGAGTAGAAGAGATGGCAACAAGGGAGCAAATATAGGAGAGAGGGACCAGGACTGACTACCAGCTGCTGCTTACTGCTTTTTCAGCTTTTGCTCCCCCCTTCCCCCCTCCCTCCCTCACTATTATTAACTCAACAAAACTTGTGGAAAAATTAAAAATGTCAATTTACCCCCCCCCCCCATCATCTATCTTATAACAATGGAAAATTCTTTAATGAGGCCATTTGATCATTAACAGTATCACTTGGGAGTGTTGACTGAGTGATGCCGCCACAATTGTGTACAAAATAATTTATTTTGATATTAAATACCAGAATTAAAATTTTTAACACAATTTATATTTTCAAGATTTCAATTCGAGATTTTGATTAAGTTAGAATTTGATTTTTTTTTTTGTCTCAAATGGTGTTTTATTTTCAAGATTTCAATTCGAGATTTTGATTAAGTTAGAATTTTTTTTTTTTTGTCTCATTCCAACCATTTAAAGATAATTCTAAAAATTTAAACTCTAAAATTAGGATATACATCGTTTTTAAAAGCTATGTAACACTTTATACATAGAAAATTGTTATTTTATAATATTTTTTACTATATTAAAAAATAATTTTTATAAATAATATATAAAATTATATATACAAAATTACTTTTAAAAATTAATTTTATTAAGATTATGTGTGTAACACGGGATGAAATCTAGTATCCATGAAATTTACATAAATAAATGAAATCATGAATCTGATTTTTTTGATATTTGATTTCTCTTACTTTTTCACTTTACATATCATAGGTTCCACCATTTTCTTTCTATCTCTCTCCTACTTTTTTATTTTACATATCAAATATTAAAATCAAATATCGCACAATATCGTATTTCTGATCAGACCAGAAGTGAAAAACAAAGTATGTGATGATAACTTTTATCTAATTTAACTAACATGTTAAAAATGGACCCACCATTTACTGTTATTGTACTTTGGTTCAAACGGGCCCACCAAAAACACAAGCTTAATACTACTGTATATAATGCTATGTATCCCCTTGTAACCATTGCTACAAATAAACAAGGCATATTTATTAATTATGTTAATGGCAGACTCCCTTATGAAGGAGTAACTTGATAGTAATAGTTTGCCAACACGTTATTCATCAGTAGCCTCTCGGGAAATTAAGGGGAAAACATTAAACTAATTAAATCGATGAAAAATAGCTAATATTTTTAAATATATATCTATATAAATAAATATTCAAATGAGGATTTTAATATGTTAGGAACCATAGAAATTAATTTTTATTATTGAATTAAAAGAGAAAGCACGACGGAGATAGAATTAAGTGTAAACACAATTTATTGAACTACGTCAGGTGTGAACACAATTTTTTTGTTCCATCTCTTTTAAATGTTTATATCTCATTATTTATAATTTTAAATTGAGATTTGATTGTAATTTCTTGCTCGTGATTAAATTTTCTTTAAAACGAGATCAATCACTAATATAAATTTTAAATTCAAATAATAAATTCAAAAAAAAATAATCAAAGATGCAGTAGAAATATTGCTACTGCATCTAGTGCAATTCACAAAATACTACAGGATTCAGTAGAAATGTTCCTACTGAATCCAGTGCAATTTTATCAAATATAACAAGATGCAGTACAAATTTTGCTACTGCACCCGGTGCTATTTCACAAAATACAACATGATGCATTATGAATATTGCTACAACACCCAATGCAATTTATACAACACGAGGCAGTACGAACATTGCTATTGCATCAAGTGTTATTCACAAATTACAACAGGATGAAGTAGCAATGTTTCTGCTGCATCTTTGACTTTTTTGACTTTTTTATTTGATCTTAAAATATATTCAATTGATCTTATTTTTGAAAAAAATTAATTAGGAGCAAGAATCTACAAAAAAAAAAAAACAATTTAAAGTTATAAATAATGTGATATGTGCGTTTCAAGTTTAAGGAGGAAAAATAATGATTGCGTTCACACTTGATCAGGTTTTAATTGACGGATTTGTCTAAATTTTTTGAATAATTACGAAATATGCCACAAGTGCTTTAAAAGGAATCTCATCTCAACGTTTAATTTATCTCTAAATAAATGAATGTAAGTGATTTCTATGATTTTTATTTTAATTAGGTTTCTAATGGAGTAGAAATATATATATATATATATATATATTATGTGTAGGAAGCTATTTAAATTTGAACTATGCGAACCACCGTGATTTGTCAAATTATATTGATAGATCACCGTTGATATTAGTGAATCATCGTTTATTTTGATGGATCATAGGGTTGTTTGTGACTAATAATATAATCCATTAAATTTAATTTAATAAATCACAATATTATTTTTTTATTAACACTGCTGATAGATTACAATTGATATTAACAATGATCTATAAGATCAGATTGATGGATCATCGAAGGTGCACAAACTATTTAAGATTAAAATAGTTATGATAAGATCATATGGATTTACAAAATACGGAGGGAAAGGAGAGCTAGTCATTATGTTTTTCAGAAAATTTACCAAATCACTACAATTTAAAAAAAAAAAAAAACCTTTTAATATTAATTCTTTTATAAGGGTGTAACTATTTATAAAGCACACAAATATTAAATTTAATATACAAAATTTTGTAATAAAATTAACTTTTATTAAAAAATCTTTTATATCATTTTAATTAAAAAATAACAAAATTATTTCAAACCAATATCATAAACCTCCTCCAACGAACTGCCTTCTTCATCCCTTTCGACTACCCAATGGACGGATGAGACCCCCTCACCTCCTCCTTCTTCCGCCGGGCTCACAACTCCAACAAGCGTCTCGCCTCCAAGCTTACTCAGGATAGGCGGTTCAAAGGCTTCTTCATGATTGCCAAAACCATCGTGGGTTTCGGCGTAGCGCCGAATAAATGCTAAATTAGACGATCTGCCACCACAGAGTAAATAAATCATTTTTATTGGAAGTTTGGAACGGGTTTCACTCCGAGTTCACTATGATGGATAAAATCAAGGCTATTTCTAGTCACCAACAGTCGTACTTTATTTTCTTCGACCACCTCCATAAGGAAGGGTAGTTTCGGTAGGACAACCTTACCAAAACCCCATTACTATTACTATTATCAGAAAATTGATAATGCAACTGTACCAAAATTATCGAAATTTCGGTAGGGCATTGACATTACCAATTTTCGGCCCAAGTTAAAAAAAAAAAAACAATTTCAAATTACAAGTTAAATTAATTTACACTTGCAGGTCAAAGTTAATTGTATGTTTTAAAAAATGCACCGAAAGAGATCGAAAAACTCAAATTACAAATTTAGGAGGCCAAAATTTTACTCACTCCTATAAATATCAACATTATAAAATCATCAATTTTCAATTGAAGTATTGAAGAAGTAGTAGGATTATGGTTTGAAATTTTTTGAAATGGTAGTGTATAAGAATAGAATATGTAAATTTTTTTTATTTTTTATGTAATATAAATATAAAATTACTAAATTATCTCTATTTCGGTATGATAATGATAATACCGTGGTAATGATATTCGTTACCATTACCCTACCAAAAATTTCAGTACGATACGATAATGATAGGACAATTTTTCGGTATAGATTTTTGGGCAATTTTCGATATGATAAGGTAAGTCAATCGATATGATAGGGCAATTGGTAAATTTTTTCCGCCGCTGTCCATAAGTAAAAGAATAGGTTGTATGATTTCCACATTGCAAATCTGTGTCTAGGATAGGGTAAATCCCAACTTGTGATCTGGTAGGTATTACACTTGTCTTCAAACTTTGCAATGACAAACTTAGGAAAATTAATAAATGAAAGAATCACTTTCACATGGACAAGAACATGAAAATAGATACAAGTATGAGGAAGAAGAATATTCAGGGAGGAGCATATGATTTTTTTATAAAATTTGTGTGGTAAAAATAATATTAATATTTTAAAGGAGGGATAAAATAAGAAAATGAATATTTTAAAGTTAGTAAAATATATTAAAATGTAAATTACATATAATTATGTATTATACTTAGCACTTGTGTGCTTTGTAAATAGTCGCTCCCTTTATAAATCATTCTACTTGAAATAAAGATAGCTTTAATAAAATACTACCTCCCTTTTGAACAAAGAGTTCATTATTTTGAATGTTTCACAAAATAAATCACTTTCAAAAATTAGGTTATAAATATTTAATTTTTCTCAAACTTCTTGTATAGTTAAAATGTGTTTATTTTATCATATATATATTTTGTAAAAATATTGTAATAAAAGTTCATTTTTGAAAAATATATAAAGTGTTAACTGTACTATGTATAAAAAGTTTTTAATAAATTATACCAAATCCCCTCAAACTTACGTGAATTTTTGAGTTGCCCACGAGAGGTAACTCTCAAACTAAAAGACCCCAACCCGAGAAAAAAATGGCCAATTTTAGAATGAATAGTGACATATTAGTTGGTAGTTGGTATTTTTGAGTCAAAAATACCCTTGCATGAACTCTTCATCCCAAATGACGATAAACCCCCCTAAATTTTGTAAATCAACCAATTCAGAAAACCCCCACAAACACCCTCCATTTATGTACATCTCTCGGCTCTTTCTTTGTCTCTCACCTAAAACTGGAGTTCATACGAAAAGATGGACATGGACATGCACAGAGACGGAGAGATGGAAACCTTGTGGCCATGAATTCGTCGAGACAATGTAGAACCTAACTCCATAAATTGAGTAAACATGTGAATGAAAGCAAAATAAGAACACGTTACTTGCACAATAACTGGATACCATATGGAGAGACGGACATGGTCCTAGACGGAGACAGAGAAAGAGAGAGATGAAAACAGAAGCAAAATTCCCCTATCACAACTCAAATTCACCACTGGGGACCATATGGACAGATGGAAATGGAATCAAGACTTATCTTCACCCCATTAGAGAAGAGAAAACCCTAAATTTCCATAAGCAACTTTATGGGTATTTCTTTCACTCACAGTGAACAAACAAATCCGATAGTGAAGTTATTCTACACAAACCATTTGCTGAAAATGGTTTCTCGACAAATATGTGTTTGTTGCTTACAAATCCAAAAACAATATACAAATTAGAGTTTAAAACCAACATCATTTCAAAATACAAAACAACGAAACCATCATGGAGAAACCCATCACACACACTAAACATCGTCCCAAATAAAGATAGAAAACATAGTTTAAAACCAAAACAAAGCATAACAAACCAACGAAACAAACCATATCCAAACCCCGGCCAGCAGATTTCCATACACCAAATCGCCATAGTTTTCAAACTACTGGAAATACATTTCAAAACAAAAAAGGTCAGAACTACATATTACTGACTTCAGTATTTACTTATGTTTGAAATTACAACTTTGCATCAACGAAAAGCCTAAACCACTTACCAGAAGAAAGACCCATAAACAAAAAGCCTAAACCACACAAACCCCCCTTCTGCTACTGTCACGCCCCGAGTCCCGTGACATCACGTTCCCCGAGGGTGACGTACAGCACATACACATATAACATGCACATACATATACAATTCGGAAGGTGAGCATCAGAGTCACCCCCTACGTACTCACTATAATCAAGTTAAGTCATACTAACCAACCATGCACCTATACAAGTCGAGTCCATACTCCTAAGATGAGATACACAGAAGTCATGAAGTAACACTATCTAGTCACAAAACATTCTCCACAACGGAGCTCCATCCCAAAAGCTAGCCATCATCGCTAACCAGCCTGTCACCTGGAGGGAGGAAGAGAATAGAAACAATATACAAGAAAGGGGTGAGCACAAATTGCCCAGTAAAAGCCCTGCCAACGTGGCTAGGGTAAGTGTATAGTCCGACAACAAGATATAAAGTGTATCGATAACAACACGGGAACAAGCTTCCTCAACTCCAGGACCCCAAGAAACATGGGTCAAGACACTATGACATGTAAGGATGCGAAGTGAATCAATCTAGACAACCATTCAAGACAAGACCATGGAACTCAAGTACGAGAGATCAAGTACAATATGTCAAGGATATCAAGTCCATAAACCAGAGTGGAAGAGGCCAAGATCAATATAACAATGATATCAAGTCCATAAACCAGAGTGAAAGAGACCA
>JAOTQG010124755.1:0-10348 GCA_025631175.1 Iris virginica | reverse complement strand
TGTGTGTGTGTGTGTGTGTGTGTGTGTGTGTGAGAGAGAGAGAGAGAGAGAGAGAGAGAGAGAGAGAGAGAGAGAGCGAGAGTATGAATATCTTCGTACGTGTTCATCATCAATGTGATGTTGTCCCCTTTCAGTAGAATCCTACCTACACCATGTAGACACTAGTATTAGAAGATGAAAGCCATAGACGAATCATATTTAAATGTGTATTTTGCAATAAGTTGCAACGATCCTCATTTGCGTATCAAGAAAATAAAAAGTAGAAAAGTAAAACATATTTTACGCACCTAGATGTTTTCTGCTCTTCTTCTTAATACTAACTTCCTCAGCGTCATCAAGAACCAAATTCATGTACTCGTCGAACCCCTGACAAGAATAAATAAAAAATACAGAGACAAGAAAAATACAAAAGATATTTAAACAAATTTGTATTCAGCTGTCACGCTATCTTATCAAGGTAGAAACTATCAAGCAGCAAAATAGCCAAAAACATAAAAATACACAAATTAATGATGATAACACAAATACTAGGCAATGGATTCTTTTTTATGGTAATTGGAACTACCAGCTTTATTCTTCAAATACAGATGTTTTAAACTACGTATCAAGTCAAGGTAGGAACTTAATTAAGATAATAGGGAGTAACTTTATTTCTTTTGGCTATAAATGTCCAAAAACTCCTCAATTAGGAAAAGTCAGGATCCAGGCTGACACTACCTTTATATTGTAACTTCATATATCAAACTTTGTTTTATTGCTTTTGTATGTGACCTTCTTTTAATGCATTGTTCTCGTTGGTAACATGTTTTAAGATTTGTTACACTATATACTACATACTCATGCATATACATACATACAATAAGGATATTAATGATTACAGTTTCAGTTTAAGTTTCATCATATGGGAACTGTAAACATTATTCAATGTGAATACAATCGAACATAATCATGAATACAACAGAGGTAGAAACCTTTTGGATTTCTATCAGATGATATGCATACCACACGTAATTACTATTGTAAGTATACAATCACTTGAACAAATGATGTCAAGCCATACTTTGCTTGTAGGTAGTCTTATAATTAGTTCTCTCACTTGCAAGCTAAAACTGGGAGTTAAAATTAGTACACCCTCCGTCCCGCAATAGATCATTCTAGACTTGTGCACACTTATTAAGGAGTAATACATATTTATTAAATAATGTCTCTTTATTGATGATAAAAGAGGTAAATGTAATTAATGGTCATGAGTAGTTGAGAGAATAGTAGGGTAAATTAGGAAAATATGGACAAAAAAAAGCCTAGAAATTCTAAAAGATCAACTATTATGGGACAAGTTTTAATTTCTAAAAGGTGATCTATTACGGGACGGAGGGAGTATTTTATACACTTTGATAAAAGGAGTTGTCCAATTTATTACTATTATTATTTATTAGTTAGTAGTATCATCAATCTGTTCTGCACTGCAAGTATTTATGAATAGCAACTGGGGCACAAAGAACTCAAAAAGAATTGGGACAAGTATATAGTTTCTGGACCTTACCACTTATGTAACAATTAATTAAGACTTGCCAACACTGTTCTTCTAACCAAATTTTTGCGAGTTTTTTGTGCCTCTGGCATTGCTCAGTAATTTCAATGGAGGACCATTTCACTTTCAGTGAATTTCCTCCACAGGACTGTCTACATAATCCCAACATTCTCGAAAAGAGAACCAAAAAAGAAAAAAAAAATCATCACGGCTCTTCCAAATCCAATCTAAGCCATCCTCTTTCCACTAATACCAACTCCTTTCGGAACAAGCATATATCATTGAAGTGATTCACTTGCTAAAAGGACTAAAAGCTGGTGCTCTAAGTTTCTAACAGCATACAACGACCACCAAAGAGTTTTAAAGTCCATCAGCTACTAATAAACTAGTATGTCTGTTTTGTCCTTCCTTTTGACTCATATTTGGGGAAAAAATAATCCCAATCAGCTGCACATACAAGCAATTTACGACACAATTGTCTCAGAATTAGAAATATGTCAAATCTGTGTATCCACTTAAATGCACAGGGCTCTCATGCTGGAAAATATTATTAATTAATAATAATAAGCAAATCCTGGAGTTGTAATGTTCTTCCTTGTATTTGTATTTGTGGGGCTACTAAATGATGTACTTCAAACTGAACAAAAGAACACAGATGGCCCGCCCTCATAATAACACGTAGCCCAGAATGTCTCAATGTCCTAAACAAACCTAATTTTCAGGGGAACAAGGATCCAACTCCTTTGCATCCCAATCCTAGTGTTTCCATACTTCTTGCTGCAATCATCTGATATACCAAATCTTCAATAATTAACTGCTATAGTGTACCTAATTTTTTGTTTAGGAATTATTTTCTTTTCTCAAATATAGAAATTATTCAACCTCCCATCCCTTTCAATAGCTTCCATGGTTACCTGACAAAACTAAACCCCAAGTACTTGACAACTGCTACATAGATATTTATCATAATTCAGTTCTGTCCAACAGACAGTCATTTGATCACTCATCCATTTCAGTAGTTTATAGTGTGACCCAGTTGATAACATATAAGATCGCCACTACATCTGCAATAACCCAATACTGAACACTAAGATTTGAGTCCAACTGAGTGCAACTAATCCACAGAATAAGTAAAATAAAATATATTCTAGAAATTGCTGAATCATAAGCTATTCCACCGAACTATCCGCAAGATACATCAAAATATGCTTTTGTGGTCCTCCCAAATCTCTTCAGAAACAAAGCAACAGAGGTATCAACACCACATTTGATATGGTGACACTGAAGATAAATGGAGAACTCAAAAGTTTATTGAATAAACATACTGGTTTGCCTAACCATGTGCCATACTGGAACTTTTTAAGGACCTATTGAAGAAAAGCTAGATTCGATAATCATCTTTTCACAACTCACAACTTCCAATGCCGCTACCATAATAGTTGAGCAAAAAGTTAACTCGAGTATGTGATTAACAACTCCTTAAGATGAAATGCTAGCTTTTCTCCAATAGCATGGCAAATGAAAGTTTAGCGCAATCAGGTCAACGCAGTAGGGAACAAACTAATGATAGGAATCTAGCATTTGGCGTGTTTCGTAAATGAATGAATGTGAACATATTGGTATACGCACAACTAAGCAAAGAGATTAGTATATGATAAGACGATGAGATTTTAAGATGATAACGAAGCAATAGAAAGGTAGGTTGGCATACTATGATACGGCCTTCAATCCTCAAATCCTTCTGTTCAAAAAGCCATATCTGGATGCGAGCTTTCTGTTTCAGTTCACATACAAATTACATTAGCGCTGATCTTTACGCGAGTTACAGAAAAAAACCAAAGCAAGACAACAAATTGGAATTTCAGTATGAAACTTACACTTTGGAGGAACCTGAAGATCAGGTTCTGTAAATCGCCGTGCATCCATCAACACAGACGTGTTAACAAATCAGTTACTGATCAAATAAAAATACAAAAATATCGCAAATAGAAACAAAATTGAAGAAGAAAATCCTATGGGAACGCTGGAAAGGAATTGAGGGGAAAAAAATGTGGGGGGGGGGGGCATACAATTGGCTGGGTCATGATACGCTGGACTTTAGTACTCGCCATGGCTGCTAAAGGCTTCGCCAACAGATTTGGATTCCTTTTCCTCTTTCAGCTAGCAGAGAAACCCTAAATGTCGGGAGCAGTGGAGACTTACTGAAGCTAAACCCTACCAATGGAGGGAGGGAACTGAAAGAACTTTGTACGTATTTTTATACTTCCCGGACGGTGTCGGGTTCATTTCTTGGGTTGACCCAACGGTGTGCGCGCCTGACAAAAAATATATATATATTAAAAATATATATATATATATATAAATTCAAAAGCTTGTGTATACGAATATTATATTCTTCTCATCCCAAAAATAAATATATTCGTAGAAAATTTAGATTTACAAAACATCTATACTATAAGGGAGAGCGTGGCTCCACCCACAAATGAATTGTATGAATAGTATCTCCAAATGATTGACAAATGATTGAAAAGAGAGTGTTTGAGTGTATTGGGAAGAGAGAGAGAGGGGGTGTTGGAAAGAAATATATATTAAAAATGTTATATTTTATGTTAGATTTTTTTATTTGACTTAATTAATTATAGTTTATGTTAAAAAAATTATCACTTTTAAATATTATCGTGTTCGAGAATATCTCGTGCCCGAGCCGTGCCCTCGAGCACGGGCATTTACTAGTACTACTTTACAAATTACAACAATTTTCCTTCCATGTTTATTCAGATGAGATCCTGTATGACATTTGGGGTGGCACAATGTGTGCCACCACTCACATTCCAACTAACAATTCTATCATTATTAATTGTGTATTTTCTTTTTATCAATAATACAAGAATTCTTGTTGAAGGTAAAATATATTATTAACCTATAAAATTTCTTAATTTATATGCATAAGATTAAAATAATATTTATTTTGAAACAATGCTGTGTTGATGCAATTCGAATGGTAATTATAATTTTAAAATAGCATCTCAGTAGTAAATTTGAAATCTTCTTGACGTATTATATAAAATCCTAAATTAAAAACCTAAATTAGATGCCAAACAAAAACTGAACATTACGTGGTGGATAATGATCCCTCCCATATTATAAAATTGAGATGATCTTATTATAAGTTATCTAAAAATTCAATGGTCAATTAATGAGGAGGTTTGTTTCAAGATACATTCATATCTCATAATGATTCACGTGCACGATAACATTTTGAAAGACCTGACATTTTAGGATTTACAGAAGATTGTCAAACTTCTGAATAATATATTTTTTTTCATATGTAATTTAGAAATATATATATATATATATATATATTGGTACGTATACAGCAATTTTTGCACTTTTGTATTCCTCTTTTTTTTTTTTTTTTTAAAAAGATAAAATAAAGGCACCTTACATGTGCGTATATTAAATCAAATCATGGTTTAGTACATTCATAAAAAAAAAAAAATTGACACTTTATCGTACCACATATTACATTCATACATAAAAAATGTAGCCCGAGATAGGCAATGAGTCACACTACTACTCACTGAACGTTTGACAAAAGACAAAGTGGAGTTAGTGATTTCCCCCAACAATATCCGACAATCATCTATGATTCCACCAAACAGAGATAAATTTTTTCCACTTTGTTGAACAGCTTGCCATACCAACTAGGAGTCTGTCTCGAGATCAACGTTGGGAACTTGTTCCGCCTTTAGCCAACACAAGATTTTTCTAAGACTAATTGCCTCGGTCAAAGTCGCATCCATCTTTCCAATCTTTAGACCATAATTTTTAGTAAGCTCGTAAAATGGACCCTCCAATTTAGAAATTGCATATTAAACTCAAAAAATTTATTTTTAGTGTAAAAAGGACATTTTTTGACCGAATTTATTACATCCTAATGAAAGCGGTGTCACGTGCAAAACATGTGAATTTTCAAGGGTATTCATGTCATTTTATCATGTGAACTTCATACCCTAAATTAATTTCATCCATTTATGGATCTTGAGACCTTAGTTTCAGTATGCATAAGCGCCAGCACCAACAACCGGAAGATCACCTGCTAGAAACTCGCAGATAACCTCATTCGACCGTCAAAAACCATCCCGAGCACCGACGATTCAAAAGCAGTAATCCCTCCCGATTTTCGACGGAGTCGTTCTGGCTATCCAATGACGCTGAATTCGACTAGTTGGATTCCAATACCTTCCTGGACCGCAAGGCATCCACCAAAGCCAGCAACTCCTACTAAAATTCTAATGTAGATTCCAGTTTGAATTCGCAGCGATTCATTCCCAACTTCAAGTCTCTTGGCCTGTCGAAGCCACAGAAGACTACGTTCGATTCAAAGCGGAGGTCGTGCCCGTCGGCGAACATTAAGTTGTTTTCGAAAAAACTTGATTCTTCCGTCGGAAAAATGGCGACGGCGGCAATATCTTTGACGGAGCCGTCGTCGCCAAAGGTTTCATGTATTGGGGGAGTTAGGTCGAAGAGATGTCACCGAAAATTAAAACGGTCGGACAAGTATCGGAGTCGAAGAGATCAGAAGAGTCCGAAGACGAAGAATGTAGTGCAAGAAGCGGGAAGAGTGAGAATGTAGAGATCTTGAACCGAATTCCGTTTATGTTTCGCTCCGACCCAGTTGTCAGAGAGTTGTTCATGTATTGCATACAGAGGAAATTAGGAATTAGCCCTAAATCAATTTAGACATTATTTTTAATTAATGTAGGATATAATTAGACATTATTTTTAATCTAATATTATTATTATTTAATTTTTTAATCGTATTCATGATTTTAAATATTTTTAACTTTTAATTATAATTAATAGTTTAAAAGTGAAATTTAATTTACTTCAAAAAAATTATTTTAATATATTTTTTAAAAAATGAATTAAAGTACAAATTAAAAAAATTCAAGTTTATTTTATAAATTTCAATTTAAACCCTTAACTTTATCTTGATGGAAAGAAACGAAAAAGCCCTTGAAAAACTCACGTGTTTTTCATGTGACACCACTTCAGTTAAAATTTAACAGATTCCGTCAAAAAAGGCTCTTTTTGCAACAAAAAAGAAACATCAGAGACTAAAATGTAATTTTTGAAATCAGAAGGCCTATTTTACAAACTTACGAAAATATTAGAACCTAAAATGAAATTAATTATTTTCAAATTACTCCCTCTATTTCACAATAGTTGAGCTCTTGAAAATAAGAAATTATTTCAAAATAGTTGATATTTTAAACACTTTTATTACACTTTTCCTAAATTGTTCTTTTATTTCAATTCAAGACTAGGAAGCAATTAATATCTCAAAAGTTAATGAGAGAAGAATTTGAAGAGACTTCATGTGTAAAGAGATGGCAAGAATGAAAAATTTGGAGATACTTAATACACTTATTGGCTATTGTAATCAAACCTTAAACATCAACTATTGTAAATAACAGGGAGTACTAGTTATGAGGTTGGTATTTGATGAAATTTCAGTAGAATATTTTAAGTCATACCAACTGCTTGTTAATTTAAACTGAATTGAATTATTATACATATTAATTTAATTTTGCTGACTCGTATGGCGGTGATCCAGTTCAATGTTTTAATCTTTTAAATATCAAAATAAGTAGTTTGATTCACAAAATCGAAATGGTGGAACTTTACAGTGTAATGGTTCGTTTGGTTAGAGGGGCAAAAAATAGAAGGGGTGAAAAATAAAATGATTTAACTTTTAACCCCAAGGGGATGGAAAATAATTTTCCCTCCAGTTGTTTGATTGAACAAGAGAAAAGTGAGAAGTTTTATTTCCACTTATTTGGTATAAAATGTAACAAGGAAAGAAAATATTTAAAAATGGTATATCAACCTTTAATTATTCCTCTCACGCTCTCACTTTTCATCCCAAATTTAAGGGATAAATATTTAATAAAGAAGAGGTGTTTTCATTTTTTTTCACTTTACCCTCCCTCTCATTTACTCTCCTACCAAACAAATAAAAATGAACAGGGGCGAAACCAAGAATATATGGAGGTGGGGGCAAAATTCTATGCGGGTTCTGCCCCCGATAAAAAATTTCTAAAGCAACTTGATGGGTGGATCGCAGATAAAAATAGGAAAATGAATCCACATTCATTTTATAACGACTACGAGAAATTGAAAACAAAACGACATTATTTTATTTTGGAGATTCAATATTTGTTTCCAAATTAAAAATATATATATAAATAAAAAAAAAAACTAAACTGAATTTCGTCGGAAAATAATAGGCAAGGCGAAGAAGACGAACGGGGGCAAAAAACCTCCATAATTTTCGACGACCATTACTACTAATAAATAAATTTTCATCACGGTGGGCGCGAATGACCCCGCTCGCCCCCACCTAGCTCCACCCCTGAAAATGAATGCACCTCTTCTATTTTTCCTTCTCAATTTTTTGGAGGAAAAATAAGAGGGGTGGAAAATGAGGAGGGAAAATAGGGGGTGTATTTCATTTTATTTGTTTGGTATAAGTGAAAATGGGAGAGATCAAAAAGTGGATAGAAATGAAAACACCTCATATTTAATAAAAATTTCCACCCCGAAATTGGAGTGCAAATGAAAGGAAAAAGTGAAAGATAACAAGTACACACTTTTAAAGCATTTTTTTACTTTTCATCCCATATCAAACAAGTGAAAATAAAACTCTCCATTTTTCCCTTGTTCAACCAAAAAACAGGAGGGAAAAAATATTTTTCACCCCTTAGAAGGTAAAAACTAAACACTCCTATTTTTCACCCCTCCAACCAAGGCCATTGAAACATTAATCTCTAATTAATGCTAAATGATGTTACCAGACTACTCTTACCAAATTTAAATTATTGGTGAAGTATTTTGTCAAATACGTAAATTGAATATTTTGTTCACAGTTAAAAAATAATTGAACGAATATTTCAAATTACAAGTCAAATTTTAAGTAAAACAGACTTTACTATTTATAAGTCAAATTTCACAACATTTTGTTTATTTTTCAAATTCGAAATTGATTAACCACATTTCATTACTCTCTCCATCTCAATTATATTAGTCAAGGGACAAAAGCTCATAAATTTATTATTTCTCTTTTTTTAACCCTTATTAATGATTAACATAATTTTAAAAGAAAGTAGTAGGAAGTATGTCTTGTCGCTCTGGAAAGTTTTTGAAAATCTTATCGTTGTGATTATGGTTTTTGTTCTGTGTTAATAATTTTCTTGTCGCTATAATGGAAGATCATGCCTCGTAAGACATCATTCACCGCATCGATAACATCTCAATTGCGGAGGAAGAAGAAGAAGAGGTTGAACTGGACAAGTCTGAAGAGAACCATATTGTTGTGCAGCAATACATTGTGGTAGAAATGTTCCTCTCCCCAAAACCGACTAATTTCATAACAATGAAGCATTCTCTAGCTGCGATATGGAGACCGGTTAAAGGAGATATGATAAGAGAAGTTGGGTCGTCAGTGTACATGTCCAAGTTTTTCTACGAGGTGGATTTCGAGAGGGTGATTGAAGGAGGTTAATGGACATTCGATCAAAAAGTATTGCTTTGGAGACCTATAGAGCCGCATGTAAATCTCTCAAATCTGTCACTCACGTTAATGGATATATGGGTTCGTGTGTGGGATTTCCCTTTGGGGTATCAATCAGAAAGGGCGATAGTTAGCATTGGCAATTTCATTAGCGCTTTCAAGTCGAACGATCCTAAAAATCTCACGAAATTCTGGCTACAATACTTGAGGATTCGTGTTTCAGTTGATGTCCGAAAACCACAAAAAGATGAAAATAAAAGTTGAGGGAGGAGAAGGCAATTGGATTCTTTTTAGTATGAAAGACTCCTGCAATTCTATTACTTCTGTGGTCGTATAGGCCATACGGAGAGGTTATGTGAAAGTCTTGCAGACTACAAAGGTGATAGGAAGGCGGTGGTTTTCGAGTATGATCCATCGTTGCGAGCTCGGGTCGGACGTCAGTCGGACATGAGTGGAGATCTGTGGTTAAGGGATGATATAGACGGCGGTGATCAGTACGGAGGAAAGATGGAGCCGAAAAATCACAATTTGAAATCTCCTTGATTTAAGGCACAATTTATGGGCGTACCTAAAATAGGAGGAGGAGATCTCGCTTGTGATAGTCAACTGCCATATCAATTAAAAATGAAGGAGATATGTCAAGAAACAATTGAGGAGATCAATCAGGCTAACGTGGACAAGGCTCTAATTTTGGTAGATCCGAAAAGAAGGCAGACAATATCAGAGATAGAACAATGCATGGATCTAGAAACATAATGCCTGTATAATGAGGCTACGCCGACGGATGGTTCAAAAAATGGGTTAACGATGGGCCCTGGGCCCCAGGCCTGCCGAGCACAATGACTACGTTAAGCTGGAATTGTCGTGGGCTTGGGAACCCAATGACAATTCGCGTACGTCCAAAATGGTGTTCTTTATGGAGACGAGGATGAATAAGGATCGTGTGGAGGGAATCAGGAACCAAATCAACTATGAAGGTGTGTTGGTAGTTGATCGAATAGGGATGAGTAGGGGGCTAATCTCACTATGATAGAAAAAGGAGATGGCCACTGTCCTCAATTATGCTCGCAACTATATAGATGTGAATGTCCTCAATTAGCAAATAATTCTGGAATCAAACTTGAGAGCTCTTCAAGTAATTCAAGAAAAACAATACATAACTTATTTGGAAATTCAAGACATTCAAAGAGTTAACAAATAAAGCAACAAGATAATGAGATTACAATGATTTGTTACCTCCA
>JAOTQG010124744.1:0-10349 GCA_025631175.1 Iris virginica | reverse complement strand
ATAAATACAAATAATTTCCATCTACTACCACTATCCATACACTCTCACAAATCAATTCAAACATTTCACATCATATTTTCTTTCCTCTCTCCTCACATTTAAACATCTCACATTATATTCTCTCTCCTCATATCACATTTAAATCTTTCACATCATGAGGACAATTTAGTCTTTTACTACATAAATTCATATTGTTCATATCATCTCATATCCAAATAGTGAGCAGTGCAATTCTCATTTCAAACGGAGTAATTCGCATGTCCGAAGATGGAGTTATTAAGTGGGTTAATATGCAAAATAAAAGTTCAAGAAGAAGCGAACGGAAACGAAATGAAAGATAAGGATGAAATCGAAAAAATGAGCAAAATATTATGGTCAAATTGGTCATTTTTACCTCACACTTATAGCCTTTTGGAGAGTCCGGATCTGACACTTGATGTTCCACTATGTGTGCCACCACTCACGCAGAGGGTAGAGGTGGGTCCTAGTGGTCACCTTTACGCGAGTGGTGACACACGGAGGATCTCATTCCCCTTTTGGGGTTGAAGTGGATAACGTCTGTGTGTTTTGGCTCTCCCTATTACAGTTGGTAGAACTCATAACAGACAATATCAAGAAATTCAAGAAATTCAAGAAAGTTATGGAGCAAGCAAGAAGAAAGTGATGATAAAATTCTAAACATAGAGAGCAAAGTCCCGACATGGCTTCCTCCATTCTCCTTCAGCAACCCTCTCATTGCTTCATTTCCAGTCCCCAGGTCTGTCTCTGCCCTCCTCTTCTTATACCCACTTCACCCACACAAACAGAATTTCATTCGATGTTGGTATGTATGATACTTACTGGTAGTGGGTTCCAAGTAATTTGGGGAAAAGGTTAAGTTTTTAATGCTGGGTTTTTTGTTTTTTTGGGTAACAGTTGGTGAAAGGGGTGAAGCCGGGATGGGCAACATCTTCACATCCATATGGATTTACGTTGGAGAGTAACAATGGAATTAGACCCATTAGAGCTGCTGCAGTTGAGACCTCTGCTCCTCCGTCTCCTGCTTCCTACCCTATCTTTAGACCTCCTTTCCAACCGGATGATTCCCCTGCTTCCAAGGTACTACTCACTTGGTACTAAAGGAGAACAATTTTGACTCTCTTTGGTCAATTTGATTAATAGTTGACTGACTACCGGTATAAGTTTATCTCTACTAAGTTAGAATAGTTGCAAATTATCCCCTCCCCCGTCCCAAAAAGAATGTCTACTTTCATATATTGAAAGTCAACTTAAGACGTTACAAATTACTACTACCTTCATCTCGAAAAGAACAATTTGTGCAAGTCATTTTGGAATGGAGGGAGTATTTAACAACTATTATTGTGTTTTACTAGAATCTAAAATTTTAATCTTTGTTAAAATATTAAGTAAACTATTAATAACATGTTTTATAAATTCACAACAACAACAAATTAATTTTAATTAAATATTGGTCCAATTCGCAACAACAATTTAATCAAGTTAAAGCAAGGTAAAGAGAAAAAAAAAAGACACTCATTTTGAGGAGGAGGGAGAAGTTTACTGTGACTGTTTTTTTGTGGATTAGTACAGATAAGTGTTTGTCAAATTATTAGAGTAGTGATTTGATATATGTCCATGTTGACTTGTAACTAACGAGGAGAAGATGGAGTACTTTGCGATGATTTGTTTATTTGTTATTTCCATTTCTCTGATTCTTGGAAACCATGAATTACTGAACTTACTGTTTCACAAACAGTTGGAACCAGCAGACCCTGACTTCTATAAGATTGGATATGTTCGGAGTGTGCGTGCTTATGGGGTCGAATTCAGGGAAGGTCCGGATGGATTTGGAGTGTTTGCCTCTCGAAATGTTGAGCCTCTTCGTCGAGCCAGGGTGATTTTCTTTACATATCATTTCAGGCTCACAAAATGGTGGTCATACTATACATTGCAATTTTTGTGTCTTCTTCATGTTATATATTGGTCCTTTGTATTTCAATAGTCGAAGTTTACAGTTGTGCACTTACTAAATATAAATATATTGGGTAGAAATTGTTAGTATGCTTAAATTTGAATCCTATAATGAATTTCTACTTGATTTCGCAGATGATCATGGAAATTCCAATGGAATTGATGTTAACCATAAGCCAAAAACTCCCGTGGATGTTTTTCCCTGATATTGTACCAGTGGGGCATCCAATATTTGACATTATTAATGCAACAGATCCAGAGGTATTAACTTTGTCGGCCTGATTTCCTTTTGAATATTTTCTTGATTTGAGTTATACTGGGAGAATTCCTTTTTCGTAATTCTTCTTACAATGTGAAGTTGATAATTCTTGGTTGTTCAATGCCTTTTCCCGGTCATATAAAATTTATTTTGTTCTTGATTACCAGTTACGATTATGTAAAATTGCTCTGACAGACAGATTGGGATCTGCGATTAGCATGTCTTCTTCTATATGCTTTTGATCGGGAGGATAACTTTTGGCAGCTCTATGCGGACTTTTTGCCTAGTGCAGAGGAGAGCACTAGCTTGCTCCTTGCTTCAGAGGTATGTGTACATGTATAATACGGCATAATCAATGTTCTTGTCAACTATTCATGATTTGCATCAACGTGGAACCACTCTCTCTTGAATTCATGTTTGGCGGTCATACTGTAATAAAAAACTGGTATATTTGGCTACTTTCTCATTCGTCATGGGCCTGTCGGCCTCAACATGGTCTTGAATATCACTGTTCACATCTTAAGCCTCGGTCATTGAGAATTATTAGAATGTGTACTATGTAAATGCCTTTGTTTGCTTCCATCTAATGATGAAAATGAACTGATTGGATAGTGTTTTAGTAAATTTACTTGCTCCATTTGAACATGGTTAGCAACTTAGCATTTTGAGAAACTTCGCACTCTAACAAATCTATTAGCTTTGTAAAATTTTGGCATTAATATCTTGCAATTTATCTAGTACATTCTTTCTTATAAAATAAATTGATCAGTCATCATCCCAGACATTTTACCAGTGGTTACTTACTTCTGTATTATTCATTACTGTTTGTCACATACTTTACTTTCCTCATTTTGCTTTCTAACCAGGGTAATCCTCTCTTCCCCATACATATATTGTAGGAGGAACTTGCAGAGCTACAAGATCAGGATCTCGCTTCAACCATGAGACGTCAGCAGCAAAGAGCCTTAGTATTTTGGGAGAAAAATTGGGTATATAGCTATAATACCCTAGTCTGCATGCTTTATTTCATTTAACATATTTACACGAGTCCCTTGCCCACTGCTTAGACGTCTTCTTTTCTCAGCATTCTGCAGTACCCCTAAAAATAAAGCGCCTTGCTCGAGAGCCAAAGAGATTCATGTGGGCAGTTGGAATGGCTCAGTCTCGAAACATTAGCATGCAAATGAGAATCGGTGCATTGATTCAAGATGCAAATATGTTTGTTCCTTATGCTGGTAAGCTTGACTTCTTATGTTTTCTTTTTATCTTAGTTTCTACATTTGCCTTGTGGGTATGAAGCCTCTTTATTTATGTGACGAGCACTGATGTCAGGGCTTCAAAGAATGCCACAGTTTTAATTTCTCTTTTCCTCTTACTATGCAAGACAAGATGGTACGTTTACATAATGTCATACCATAACAATAACTCCAAAGATTCTCGCTTTAATGGTTTCTGGTTCATGGGGCCTAGGAATATATGGATATAGCTTCTTCAGGTGTCATATATTCTTCACTCGCCTTATCATTCAGCCTTGTGCCAATATTCTCATATCCACTTTGCCTTTTCAAGCAACAATGGAGGAGTAATTGCCATATATTCTATCAGTCAAAACTGTTTACAGTTTTCTCCCCATGGAAAAGCTATTGGTGTAGGAATCCCACTAAAGTTAATCCAAAAACCATTAAAGTTTGTACGATATAGATATCAATGCAATTCAACTACTTAATTTAGTACCAGACGTCCGAGGAAGTCTCCACATGGAATTCTCCGGTGCTCCAATTAAGAGAATTTTTCTAGAATAAGGCTAATGAGAAAGCGTTTTGAGCTTATTTTCGCTATTCAGAATCATTCCTTTGAGCCATTACCCTTATATAGTAAAAGAAAAGTTCATACTAGAAGAAGTAGCCTGGCGATGGTCAATTTTTAGGCTTCAAGAGTCATGGAGAGTTCTCCTGGGGCTTGCTGGTTGTGGTCCTTGTGGACTAGCCTAAAATTATAAACATGGGATGCGTGTGTGGATGGTAGGGGAGGAGTCTAGTGGCTTATTTACTCAAAAGAGGATGGCACTTTCTGTGTCATAGCAATTTTGCTCAAAAGAGAGTGGCACTTACTTACCTAGGAAATGCATTTTTCGGAGCACTACCTCTCTTAGCAATGGGCCGATCCACCCTTGCTTTTCTGGTAGAATCCCAGTAGGATTCCGAGATACTCCAGCTTCTGGAAGCTTGTTTTATTACGTACCTTGGGTCGCAGGACTACCTAATTCCGGCATGGTCTCAATGTCATGATTTTGGTAGGGTGCGCTATTTATTTATTTATCATAATAGGATAATTTCATAGAAAAAGATGCCTCCATGGAATATTTTACCCACTTGTTTTTGCTGCTACATTGTGACTATGTGGTTGCCAATTTCAAAACTTCAGAAGGAAGTCCAAAACATTGGGTGATCATGTATGACTACAATATTCATACTTGTGTATGCATATACATGTATGGACGTGGTGTCAGTTTTATTTTTCTAAAGTGTTGCTCAGTTTCTTCGTCGCTCTTAGTTATTGAGCATTTCGATGGTTGGAAGAGATTTGCAAGGATCCTCACCATTTATATGTTTCCTTAGACAAGAACTCTAAACGGGCGCCGGTTCTGCATTCATTTCTACCAGACAAATGATTTTTTGTCCCTATCTAGAGTCTTAGACCGAAACTAGTAACTACTCCCTCTGTCCTACTTCAAGAGTTACGCTTTGACCCAACGCACATGTTAAGAAAGGGGTTGAAAATATGTAAAGTAATTTTTATTCGTCTTTGTATGAGGCCCACAATTATATCTGCAAAAAGGGTGGGTAACTTTGTCAAATGCCATGACTAGAAAAGGAAATGTATCTCTTCAAGTGGGAAATTCCAAAATGATAAGTGTAACTCTTAAAGTGGGACGGAGGGAGTACCATAACTAAGACATTCTTGGATTTGACATTCATTTCGTAAAACAACGTCCTGAAAACTATATAATTAAGCCATTCTCAAGCATGTTATGCTTATGCCGCAGGAAAACAAAAACTACCTGACACAGTTGTGTTATTGAGCAAACTCTTTCTATAACAGTAATGACTTAGTGTCATTTTAACTTGTGCACTATTCAGCAGTCTATAAATAAAATTGGGAAAAGCTAACCACCCCACCAATGGGCTGACAATACCTACCCTTCTTTGTTATTACTTCAAGGGAACTACTAGAGGATATTTAAGTCCAAGTAAGATGTATTTGCTTATCCTCCCGTTTTTTTCTCCCTGACTATGAGCATTTCTCCGCCTCCCTCCTCCCCCATCCTTCTCCAATAAGGCCATCACTAAACCAGAATCTTCAATCAAAACATGTATCATACTCATTATTTCAAACATCACACCTCTTCCACTAATCCTTGAAATTGAAACCCAATCTCATGAAACCCATTATGCAAAACCAAATCTGTTGCTTTCTGTTTTGATTTTAATTTTCACAAGATCAATTTCTTTTGTTTGCGCAATTGTAATCAGTTTGAGTCAAAAAATTAAATTTGAAGACAGAAGGTTTAATTCCTCCAATCTAGGGAAATCTTGATTGCTTATAAGATGTCATCCATGGCTGATCATTCATTCCTTCTCCCAACATGGATACTCACATTAAAATCAAAGCCAACTAATTGATTTTGAATATGACAGGAATCAGAGGAAGCAAGATCATATTGTTTAAATTATTATTTGAAACTGAAGCTGGGTTTGGTTTTCATTAAATTTCATCTTTAGAGAAGATCGCAGTCTTGTCCGGCATGAGAATAGGAGAACTGGAAATTTGGGGATGAAATGAAGGAAAGAGAAATGGTAGCTTTTATACGGATAATTTTACCCATCAAATTCTTAGAAAATAGGAGTCTTTTGGTCATTAAAAGAAGTGGGGAGATAGCTAACCTCAGCCTATTGATGGGGTGGCTAACTTTTCCCAGTAAAATCATGTCAAATCTGAGTCTCACAAATGCCTTTTCTCCACTTTACTATGGAGAGGTGGTTTTCTGTTCTGGAGGAGGCTTGGCTTAGCTTTAATGTGTCAGTTTGTTCGTCCTGGTTTCTTTTAGGGGTTTTTGTAAAAGAAAGGACGAGGTGACATTGTGGCAGTGCGTGGTGCTTTCCATTCTCTGATGCATTTGGACTAACAGATATTTTGTATCTTTGAGGATGAAAGCTTGCCCAAAACTCTACTAATGGAATAGGGTGGTTTTCATTGCATTGCTATGGACAAGTCTGCAAAGTGGCGTTTGACGGGATGCTTTCTTCCATTATTCAGCAGAATTGGACAGCTCTCAGGTTTTGATGAATCATGATCCTTCTTTCCTAGAAATCCATCTTTTTCATAATCTTATCCTCATCTTAATATATTCTTCTTTCTTGATTAAAGAATATCACATCGATTTCATGATTAATCCTTCGTACATTGAGTTCTCACCTTTGAAAAACATTTTGCTTAAGACATAATATTAAAATTGACATCACATGTCATTAAATGCCTGAGATAATAACTGCAACATATGGCCTTTTAGCTTTGCTGAACAAGTGGGAAGTATCTAACCCAGATCTTTCATTTGACATGGCTCCTTTGTTTATCTCAGCATCACGCTTTTTAATGAAGGGCTTGGACATCACGAGCTTGGCTTAGGATCCTCTGAAAGAAGGTCCTCATATACTCTTTGAGGGGCCCTCCTAAATAAAAAATAGATGCATAGAATAAGTAGGAATTGAGAAAGTCTTTTAGCCATCTCCATAATGCTTTCTTCTAGTCACACTTGAAACTGAGAGTTTGTCTTTTTATTTTCCTTATTCTCTTTTTGCACTTTTATGATGTTTTTGTCTTTACTCGCTTGCCATGTACTTTTTCTGTCAAGCTGTAGGAATGCTGCTACTAGGAGATAGAAACTACCACTGCTATGGAGCTATTTTTTGTTTGCTATCTGGTGCAACAGATTTTTACGAAGGACGTGAAAGATAGATATTACAAAGTAGGAGGACCAGTAGTCGGGCAAATAAAAAACTAATCTCTTTGTCCCATAATATGAGCACCTTATTCCATTTTCGGATGCCAAAATTATAGTCCCCTTTCCCTTCTGAGAAAGTTTCTTCTAACCAGTTGTCTATAAACCGGGTGCCATTTTTCCTTGCGGGCATTGTAGGAATATTGGTGGTCAATTGTTTCTTAAAACATGTGTATAGTCAATTGGGTATTTCTCTGTTGGGATGGAGGGCATAGAAATTAAAAGACAATATCTGAAGGAAATTAAGATGGGACTGTACAAAATCACCGTCATTACATCAATCTGTAATGTAAACTATACCATGGCATCTCGTCGCTGAAAATAGGCGATCACCCGATGCATGTGTTGATTTATGATGTTTAGGATTTTCATACGCTGAAGATTAAAATGTGAAGATCCTGGGGAGGGGTAATGAATGAATGACATCTCAAGAGTAATCTTTAGGCAGAAAGAGATGCATTAGAGAAAAGTTCGAGATGTAACTCAAAATAAACATCATGGAACTAACTACATGTACCAGATACATAATATTATTACAAGTGAAAGTTCCTTACCAGCCAGTAGTATCCCGGAGTTGGTTGGAATTTTGACTCGAGGGCTCTGTTATTTGGACTTGGTAGCATTTATCAGATGCTTCTGTGTCTGGATATTAGGATCCATAAACTCTGAATCTTCTGGATTCTGGTTCATGGATATGTATCTAAAAATTTCTTTACATGTATTCGGAACTGAGAAGTCATGCCAACTATAACTACATATCAAGTTATTGTGTTTAGTATGACAAAGTCATTCCCATTGGCATGCAGTTAATTTCTTTTGAAAATTTAGGGAGGAATTTCTCTCTGCCTTATCAGATGGCCTGGGAGGAGTTTGATCAGTCAATTTGAGTAATTTGGAAGGGGAACTTAAAACTCATAAGCCCCGCAGTTCATTTGTATGTAAATCAGATATCCTGATTGCCTTCAAACCCTTCAAACTAGATAAAAAGACTGAATTCCTTACTGATTCAAGCCAAGGGATCATATTCTTTTTTTTGTTTTGTTTTATATCTGATGGCATCTTGAAAGCACACATAAAGTGCTAAAACTAGAGGAACTTGTAATTGGTAAGTTTGAAGTGCTTGTCGATGTATCAGTCCAAGTGACTGAAGCTCCTTCACTAGTTATAATATTCGGAGATATATTTTTGATTACTGACCACAAGCTTTTATGACATTCTGTTTTACTATAACCTCCAGTTTCTCATAATATTTAGTATGCCAATATTAATTTTCTTGGTTGATTTATTATCCGTTATTGAATTGCAGACATGCTGAACCATTCATTTCAGCCTAATTGCTTTCTCCATTGGCGTTTTAAGGACCGCATGCTTGAGGTGATGATAAATGCAGGACATAGGATTAAAAAGGGTGATGAGGTAAGAACTGATATCTTCCCTCGCTTGATTGAATTTTTTGAGGTATAAGTATACATAGGTGATGGATCCCTGCTCTGTTACTAGGGAACGAAGATTGAGGGAACACAAACTGAAAGAGAAAAAAGTATATTGCTTGTTACATTGTTACATCCATGCATCTTAGCTTCTGATTCTTTTGATCTTTAGGCATGCTTTTTGGTATTTTGCAGCTGATGTAAAATATACAACCTCCGCCCAATTGAAGTGATTCGCTTTGACTTAATTTGGAAATTAAGAAAATTGTTGAAGACCCATTAACTTTCCAAACCATCCATATCAATGCAGCAACATGTGAAAATTTGTTTTAATTTTTACATGATGATTCTCATCCACGAACTTAGAGGATAATAAAGTCTTTTTGGTTGTGAGACCTCCTCCGAATAGATAAATGTAGAATTCATTCGGCGCAAACTGAAAAGGGAAGTTACTTCTTCACTTGGGACAGGGGGAGTTGTATTTTTCTCTATTAATGTTGGTCTCTTGATTTCTCTGTGTTGACTTAAACACTGTTTCATGTTGGTATTTCCATTGTTAGATCATCGTAGTGCACATGCTACATTGTCTCTTGTCACGCCGTAACAAATAGTGAATGGTATAAAGATAAAGTTACAGAATTTTTCGGAAGATGGAGCCATTGTGTGTGATAGCAAATTACCTTAAAGCGGGGTTAGGAAATTTAACCAGAACTGGATGATATACTCTTGCACGTTCTGGATCGATGGTATGACTTCAGTATATTACACTCAAGGTGATGCCTAATTTTCTTACAGAGAGTCAGAGGAGGGTATATCCTCCAAACTTGTAATGAGATCAGTAACATGGGAAGAATATTTTACATGGTTAAGCCCCTTTCTGTGTATACTATAGAGCAAACTCTTTTATGTTAGAACTGCATGCAGAAAACCTCTTATAGTTTTCCATGTTATGTTTTCAGATGACTCTCAATTACATGAGTGGACAAAATAACATGCTCATGGAAAGATATGGATTTTCGTCACCTGTGGTAATTTGCTCTTTGCTCTTATTGCAGAAACTTAATTATTGTTATGATTTTTTTTTCTTTGATTAGCTAGTGCAGATTCTGAGAATTAGTATATGACACACACTAATGCATTTGGGGGAATAGGCTTTCACTGTAGTCCGTAACCTTTTGTTTGAATCTTTCCCACATCAAAAGAAAAGTTTTGAGCAACATCCATCAATTGATGTTTAGGCCTTGGGGTGTATTTTTCCCCTCTCTTTTTCTTTCAATATGAAGGTAGTGTTATGTTCAAAGTGTGAAATAGCGACTTTTAACATCAGTGTTTTAAAACTGCACCTCAAAACCGATCCATCTTAAGATCTTGTAAATTGTAGCATTTCTTAGAAGCACCAAAAAATTAAACGTCAGGAAGCACTGCTTGGATGTATTTATGCCCTTTACATTCTGCAGAGCTCTTGAGAACTCGTTGATCAGATAATCAAAAGCTTGAAAATGTGAAGGTAGCCAAGCAGAGATTAGCTAGTCACCATGGCAGCTGGGAGTTTGAACTCTCTAGATCTCAACTCAAGCTTGGCACCTGTATGTTTTGCTTTACCGATGTAACAGAGCTATGCAGTTATTAT
>JAOTQG010124733.1:0-10350 GCA_025631175.1 Iris virginica | reverse complement strand
GGGCGTTGCCTTGTTGTGGGGCTTCGCGACGCACACGCTGAGAGCCTCTCGTGCCTACGAGTAGCCGGCCTGTGACAATAGCCTAAATTTATAAAGGACATCCAATTTTTTTATTTTTTTTTTATGTACCTGTGATAATTTTTTTGTTCTATTCGAACGGTAGTTTCCCAAAATTATTTCTTATCTTATATTCAAATTTATCTCACTTTTCTCTTTTACATCGTAAAAATATTGTTGTTTATCCGAATTAGACACTCAATTTTTTATTTTTAATTAAAATCAATTTTCGAGTGATCTCTTTCTCTCCGATTGAAGCGCAGTTGCATTGTTTACGCGCAAATTTTAGTCGCTAGATTTAGATACTCTTTAGCACAATATATAAGTGTTGCAATTTTATTCGATGTTTACTAAACTTTTAATATTATCCGATAATCCTATTATATTTTTTCATCTTTTATTTAATTTCATATATTTTTCTACTCAGTTATATATTTTATAGTTTCAAACAGTTGAATTGTGAACGGTCGTTGTTTATTATAATTTATTTAAAATTCTTTTTTTAATAATATATGAAGATTGGAGCACCCTTCTTCCTATTAAATTTTTTTAATTAATTAATTTTTTTAGAAAAATGATTTTAACTAGATGCAATTTATATAAATTATTTTGTTAAAAAATCATTTAAGTCATCATAAAATTATTAAATTGAAGTACTTTTTTATATTTATAATATGTTAACATAAACACATAAATTTAATCTTTGTCCTAGGCCTCAAAATTGTTTAGAACGCCCTGCTTATTAGACGGTCGATTGTCATAATTTCTATTTTGTTGGCAATTATGCTACTTTGTTGCACTTTTTGTCAAACCCTCATATTGCTATTTGCATTTTTAATATGTGGCACATGAGCATATAAGAAAAAGAAAATGTAATTTAAAAAATACTGCATTGAAAAAAAAATGGTGTTTATATATGATATATAAGACAAGTCCTAAATGTGTATTATCTTCGAAGTATTGCTCCCTCCATCTATGGAGTATTACTTTTTGGGATGTTCCATTCCAAAAGTTTACTAAAAAAATATTACTATATACAGATATATTATATATATTTTTGTAATCAAGATATGATAGAAATTAAGGATACTAGACTTTTTTTTTAAAAAAAAACTTTATTACAATTTATAAAAGGGAAAAATAAGTTAGACTTTTAAAAGTGAACTATTTGATCGGAACGGAGAGTGTAACCTTTTGAAGCTAACTTAATCAATTTTGAAAATTTGAAAAAAGATCTAATTTAATCTAATTCAATTTTTGGTTATGGAAATATCATTAAAGTATTTGTAAAATATACCTTGGGAATATTACTTTTACTCATGTGAGAATCTCGTTTTGGTGTTCCCCAGTTAGCGGCTACTCCCTCCGTCCATAATATTAGTCATTTTACATTTCTGCACATAGATTAAAAAATAATATAGGTTGTCAAATTCGCCCTCATTAAATAGTCACTTTTTATTAATGACAAAAGAGATGAGTGTAATTAATGATCATTGATAGTTGGGAAAGAAGGAGGACAGTTTAGAAAAATAAGTGTTAAAACAAACTAAAAATTCTAAAAGGACAATTATTTTGGAACAAATTTTAACTTCTAAAAGAACTATTATTGTGGAACGGAGGGAGTATATCGCTAATCACCATTTCGCTGGTTATCGGGCAATGCAAATGGTGAGAATTTAGGTGTCGGGTCTCTTTAGTAACTACTCAACTATTGAACGAATTAAGAGTGATTGTCACTTCCGCTTGTGTTATGTGCAGATATATCGAAAGCACAAGCTCTTTGGTGGAAGAGATTTTTAAGTATTGGGGGCTAAATAACGATTTGAAAAGGAGTTAGACATTCAAATTAATTGCCCTAATAGTATCTAAAGGTGTCCGGCATACATGTATTCTTATATGAACTCGAGATGAGTTCTATGCCGAAAGAAGCGATGGGGCGCTTGAAAGCCGACTTAGAAGCTCGTCGGTGAAATGAAAATGAAGAAGCAGAATCAGAGTTATGAATTAGGGAGGTAATAATATTGCTTTCATTCCATGATTCCGATAATGATCTCGTACAACCCTTTATATAGGCAGAGCTAGGTGCTCTTTAAATGCTGAGATTCAAATTCAAAAACAAGGAAATAATGGTAATAAAGGTGGGCGTCTATTCCTCCTCCCTAAATCTTGCTGGTCTTCTTCGGTTTCGTTGACTACGGCGAGTCAATTTTGCCTCCTCCATTAAGTCCCTATCAACAGCTTGGTCACCCGGATCTTCCGCCACGGCAATTGTGTCGGTTTCCTCCAAGTCTGCCGTATCATATTCTAAGATGGGTGAATGCTGGTCAACAAAACTCAAATTGCAATGATCAAGATTTTCTCAAGAACAAACTAAAAGGCATTAGCAAGTAAACATTCTAAAACTTCATCATTCCAAGCATAACAAAACCAAGGCAAAGTAAAAGTAGACAAATCAACATGGATGGAGGATAAAGTTGTTAACTAAGCATGAATGCATGAAAGGGTAAAATGATCATTTAGCATATGTCATTATTCAAATATTCTTCTAAGGCCGACCTAAAAAATGATATCATTGTAGGATTTTTGTTACAGTAATTAGAGTAAAAAACAAGAGACTGAAAATGACTCTAATCATAAAAATTAGAAATGCCATTTTAGTGTTCTAATTATGACAATTTTTCAATGGAGATAAACTCTCAAAAATTCAAAGAGAGTTTCAAGAACACATATGCCCATCCTCATTTCCATGCCATAATTATAACAGAAAAGAGATAAGGAAATTTACTTGGGATAAAAGATAGAGAAAAGAGACGAGACTCAAGGCAAATATTTTCACTCCAAAAACATTAGGGGTGGAAAAAAAAAACAGAAAATTGACTCGAACTGAAAAATTCGAAAAAAACACGTTGATCAAAAAGTCAACAAATTAATCAAAATCGAATCGGCTCGGTTTGATTCGATTCGGTTTCCGATTCTTCCATGTGCGGAACCGCGGTTAATCGAACCGAATATATATTTTTATTTTTATTTTATATATTATTAATATTACTAAATATTAAAAATATAAAAGTAACTATACAAAAAATACTTACCTAAACCTAACAACACCGGCCAATTACCTGGAAAAAGAAAATTACTTATCATTCTTTTATGTTATGATTCTCTGAATGGATGATAAAAATGATTTTTAACAGATACAGCCTCAGATTTTCCATGCATCTCCATGATAAGCTTTTACTTAATTTGCTGCAATTTATAGAAAATGTAGATAAGTAAAGAAAGAATCTTTAAAAGTATGAATTGCCAATGGAGTGAGTTTTATGTTACAAGCATGGAAATTTATTTACAACTTGACCATGCAACATGGAACAAACTGTGATTTATTTTTTCATCATGAAATTGTGAATGTGTGCTTCTTGTTGTTTTCTTGAGAATGCTAATGCCTGGGATTTTTTGATGCTTGCAATACATTAGAGGTTTTTGTTTGTTTATCATTTTTTATTATTTCATTTTTCTTAATTGAGATTGTTGTATAATTTTGCATGTTTTTTTTTTTTTTTTTAAAATAAATAAAGCATTCAACAATGTTTGCTCTCCATGCTTGAAATTTAAAAAAATTAAAGATTACCAGAAAACATCACTTAAAAATGCTGCAATGAACTAGAATTAAGGCTGCTTGTTGTCCATGGTCTATATCGTAAGTTAACACTGCGCGCAGAATGAGCAAGGAGGACTGCAGGAGGAGGAAGCTACAAAATTAATAGCTAGCTAAGCTTGATGTTATCATGTTAATGTAACTTTGAAAGCATTATAATATAACTTTTAATTTGTTTGAACTTTGAAGATATTATGATGTAATTAACTCAATTAATAATTTTATTTTTGAATAATTTTATTTTAAATTTTTTTGAACTTTGAAGATATTGTGATTTATGTTTAAGCCAAATGTAAAATGTATTAATGTAATGTGTAATTGTGTATATTAATTTTTGGCCCAACAATGTATACAAATTACAAAAATTCAAATTATGGAAAAAAACTGGGCTTAATCATTTTTTGGTCCAAAACGGAAACCGATCCAAATCGAAATCAAACGGTTTGGTTTAATCCGATTTTTGAAAATTATTTTGCCCATAGCCAAACCCAATCGAATCGGTTCCGATTACCGATTTAATTTTCGATTTTACTCAATAATTGCACCGAATCGATTGTACCTATCCTTACAAAACTTATTAAAACTTATATACTAGGAGAGATCTATATCTCCAAACAAACATACACATAAAGAAACATGAATTACATTTCATGGTAAAGCTCATAAGAAGAGTTCGGATCTTCTGTCCCCTTTGGTGTTTCATTTTTTGTTACATATTTTTAAAATTTCATCTTAATCATTTAAAAGATGACCCTAAAATTTTAAATTTTAAATAATATGATATGTGTCGGTATTTAAAAGATATGAGAAAAGAAATGAGACATTAAATTAGATATAAAATTATAGCAACATTCGTACACAAAATTTGGGCTAAAGCTCGTAAGAAACATAGCAACATTCGTACACAAGATTTGGGCTAGAAGCCTAGAACATCACTCATTTTTGGCCCATGAGAAACACACTACTCAGTACTCACTTCACTTTGTACTCGCAGCATATTCGTTTTCACTTTTCAACGAATAAGGTAATTCCGTAATTAAGTACTACTTAAAGGGTAAAGGAGTCCATACACGGAAAATCAAAGGATTTGACTCTGTCTGGGCGTGTCTTTTGATTCGCTTACCATATTCCTGCCAACGCTTCCTATTTCTCTCTCTCTCTCTCTCTCTCTCGACACACTCTGCTCTCTCTTCCCAGAATCCGAATCTCAAATTGCGTTCCTCTTCAGTTTGAATTTGAATCTCGTATTATTCCATTCCGCTTTTTCCTCTCTCTATATTCCCTCGTGATTTGCTTCCAGTCTAGAACAGATTTGCTCAGCTTAGCACAGTCTATTTTTAGGGCTTTTTAATTGACTCTCCGATTATTCGGTACCCAAATTTCAGTTTGATCGCAACTGCCGTTTGAAGAAAATTGGAGTGTTATGAGGATCGAGGATTTGGAGGAGGTTGACTGCGATGGAAATTACGATCGGGGAAGACAGATTGTACACGTGGAGGATGCAAAGAGGGCATTGGTGGGAGCAGGGGCTCGGATCTTGTTTTACCCGACGCTTCTCTATAATGTTTTCCGTAACAAGATTGAGACCGAGTTTAGATGGTGGGACCATGTTGATCAGGTGGGCTTCTCTTCTCACTCGGACTGACACTGTTATAACTGAAGCTGTTTGATTCTGCAACTCTGTTGTGTATGAATATGAATTTTGGTTGATTGGATTTTGAAGCTGTTTGATCATGTTTCTTGGTTTGAAATTGAAAGTTTTTATTCTCTGCAATCTCATTTCATGAATCTTTTTGATTTGTGTGGTCTAGAATGTTTTTGTAGGATGTGTGCGTGTATGTGTTGTAGAATTGAGGCATGCTAATGCACGAAAATGATAGCTGAGGGCCGCAGATCCGTTGGGAAACTGTAGGCGGCATCCGTAGGAGGACTTACAACATGCCAACTGAGATTTTGTGTCTGAAGTTATCTCTTTTTTCAAATTACCATGAATCTGGCGAAGTTTTGGTAGTACTAACTGGGGAGTGAAAATTGAATTTCGAATGTTTTTGCTTCCGAGTGTGATTGAAAGGGTGTTGATTCTAGAATTGTCTCAGAAACATTATCAGTAAAGGAAGAGAGAAGTAACTATTTTTTTGTCATCCGGGGTGATGCATAGTCTTAGTTGTGATCAAGTTGAGAGTAAGCTGTAGTTTTAAGTGATTGGCTGTGTCTAATTCAGTTTTTGTTGATATTCATCCAGTTTGTTCTGTTGGGTGCGGTTCCATTTCCCAAGGATGTTCCTAGATTGAAGCAGCTTGGTGTTGGTGGTGTCATCACACTCAATGAGCCATATGAAACTTTGGTTCCTACTTCCTTATACCATGTGAGTGATTCCACTGCATATTTCACTTCTTTTGGGTGTGCACGTGTGTGCCTTAGTTATCATGTTTGCTAAAGATTAACTGTACCTTGGACTATTTCCTTGGCTGGCTCTTTTGAATGTATTCCACTTATAGTCTTGCTTATAACATTGATTTAAGCATTTTTATGTTTTGTATGGTGACTTAGAATTGGATCGCGTGGAATGGCGGAATAGAATTTATGTAGCCAACCCCAAGTGATTGGGATTTAGACTCTTTTGTGATTGTTGATGTTGTTGTATGCAAAAACTTTCTTTCCCTACCATGTTTGTCAAGTCATTTCTCCTCAATTTGTACCTAACTATGATGCTTTTTAAATTCAAGGTTTATAATTCCTTGGTAAAAAGTATGAGGAGTGGCTCAAGTTTTGTTACGTAAAGGGCATTGACCATCTTCTTAGGAGCGATAGGAGTATCCCTACTGTTTAGACGCATCAGTTAAGCTCTTATTGGGACCTGAGTTTGAACTCTATCAGCTTCTACTGAGCAGCACTGTACAATATGTTTCAGAAATTTAACTTGCGTTCTTTTAGCTGTATAATGTTCACTCTTGCTGAGAAACTTGATTGATATCCCCAATAATACATTTTGAATTTCATGTTCATGTTTCTTATTTGAATTTTCATATAATCTTCTCTGGTTGAGGGGGTTCACATTTTGCACCAAAAACTGTTAGCAGAGGAAAACATTTCAGCTACAAAACATGATTTGATATTGAAGAATATTGATCAGGATCTTTGTATGCAATTTCATCTTCTCTCGTGAATCCCTCAGGACCACGGGATAGACCATCTAGTTATTCCTACCAGAGATTATCTCTTTGCCCCTTCATTGGCGGACATCAACCGAGCTGTAGAATTTATTCATAGTGAGTGAAGTTCCTTGTAATCCTACTTTTCTAGTTGAATATTTTCTTTCTCATGCCCCAGTGATAGGCCACTTCATGGTTTCCATTTGTGTTGTTACAGAGAATGCATGCAATGGCAGAACAACATATGTTCACTGCAAAGCTGGGAGGGGAAGGAGTACAACAATTGTTCTCTGCTATTTGGTAAAAGAAATTTGTGTAGAAAAGTATAATGTTTAGTTCTTTTTTAGTACCTTGCAGCTGTAGAATTGAGCTGATGCTTTCATAATTTGCAGGTGGAGTACAAGCACATGACGCCTTCAGCTGCACTAGAATATGTCCGGTCCAGACGGCCTAGAGTGTTGTTGGCTCCATCTCAGTGGGAGGTAAGTAATAAAATGTTCTCAGTAACTACACTTGCTCCATAACATGCAATAGTATTGCAGTTACTTTCTTATCCTAATCCCTACCTTTTGGATTATCTTGAGAACCAAGTCCATTTTTTACCCTTCAAAACCATATTGAGTAAGAAGGTGACATCCATCGATTCAACTTCATGATTTTATCAGTCATAACTGCAAGGTGATTTGCCAATAAAAATATATTTTATATTGTATTGTTGCCCTTAAAAACCTTTGACTTCTAGATTGGAGCAGTTACCTTTAGCATGAAAATTTTTTCTTGGATTTGTCACAATATTAATGGAATACTTCCTCCGTGCCTAAAATTTGTGATTCTTTCAAACCAATTCGTGGTGGTGGGAGTAATTACAAGTGATGAAAAAAGAGTGCATCAAGTATTTGTAAGTTTATATCTGGCATTCCCAACGTATATTCATCTTCTATGAGCAGGCAGTTCAAGAATACAAGCAGCGGCACCTAGCATCTACTCCGCTTTCTCCTTCAGCCGATGCTGTTTTAATTACAAAAGCAGATTTAGAAGGGTATCATAGCCCTTGTAATAGCAAAGAGCTAGCAGTTGCTCGAAGAGTGTCAAGGACCAAGCCGATGATAGCAAGGTTGTCCTGCCTCTTCTCGTCTTTAAAAGTTTCTGGTGGCTTTGCACCCATCACTAGGCAGTTGACGGAGGCACGTGCTTGCTGAGCTTGTCCTTATTACTAAGAAAGTAAGAAGGTAGGAGCTTGTGTACAGCGGAGCATTTTGGAAATAAGTATAGATAAGTGATCTGTTTCCCATGCTTCCAAAGCTCTTGGTTTTTTAGGAGAGAAAAATGAGGAATAATGGAAGAAAGAAGACTTTCGAGGAACTCCTCAGAGTTGCACATATCACAGGTGAGGTATAGTTGGCGCCCCCTGCTTTTGTAAATATTTCTCTTTTTGTAGTTAGTTAAAAGATGCTGGTTGTTTCAATGAATCATTTTATGCTTCGTAAGAAGATATGTTTCATGCCTCCCAAATGTGTTCTGACTTCTGGGTAATTTGGCCTTAGATGCATGTTCTGGTCTCAGACAACCAAGTCTCTGGATTCTTTGGGAATCATCAAAATCAGGCTGGTTGTGGATGAGAAATTGAGTTAGAAAAAACACTCAAGATGATTGCATGGGCTGAATATCAGCCGGTGGCACTCCCTCTTCACCCGGATAGATTCTTAGAATTGCGACACCATTGACCAATTTGAGCTCACCCTGTGTGGGAAAGCTTCATTATAAGGTTTATTTTACGATGGAGTGCCAGGCTAGTCCCTTCAAATTCCGGGGACCTAGTAGCTTGTACTATGTGGGAAAGTTATTTTGCTTTGAAAATAAGATTCCTATTAAAGCAGTACTTTATATGGTTCCTTGTCATATATTTTATTGTGAGGAATTTAGATTTGAGATAGAACCTTATCAGGAGCAAAAGCGACTCAGTTCCGATTTCCGAATGAAGGCAGTATGGCAGTTTTTTTTAAAAAAAATTTATGGATGATTATCACATCTCATACTTGGAGAAGCTTCACTTAATTAAATTAAACACGCCAGGTCTCATACTTTGAGAAGCTTCACCTCAAGGGGTATTCACTCTCTAGGTTTGCTGCCTTAAGTTGTGCGGTAGTGTTGTAATTCTGTAATCTATAAATATTACTTTGGTCTTGTTATATGATTTGTCATATGTGACGGATGATTTGTTTTGAGTTTTCCCCATTTAACTGCGGGGGGAGCTCGTTTTGGTCAAGAGAGAGAGAGAGGGGGGGGGGGGTGGATGCTTATCCTACAAGTAAGTGGGTCCGCGTACGATCTAGATCTATGCTTTAAAGAAGAAACCCATTGCTTACAAGTCAAAGGATGTAGATCTATGCTTTAAAGAAGGAACCCATTGCTTACAAGTCAAAGGTTTATGTTTTAGTTTCGAACGGACGAACATAGTACGATAAGAGCATTTACATTCATAATCATCTCTCTTTCACATTATTTTTTCTCTTTTTTATATCATCGTCATCAATAATCATAATATTATATTTTCTCTGTTTCATAATAGTGGATCTTTTAGATAGAACACAAACAAAATTAAGATTTGCTTAAATATTTTCTATTTTAATCTTTCAATTAATACTTTAGGGTTAAAAGTTTTTTAAAATTCTTCACTTATTAATGGTTTGAGAATAAAGAACTATTTTTTAAAAATAAAGCATAAATTTGTAAAAACGTAATTATTTTAGAATAATTTATAACTTCTAAAAGATCCACTATTGTGGAACAGAGGGAGTACATTGTCTTCCCTATTACTGACAAAAGTTATGAGTTTTTCTCTCTTACTTTTTACTATAGTCTACCATATTTTCTCTTTACTAATTATTTATATGATAATAAATATTTATATTTATGTTAATTTTTTATTATTTAAATTACATTTGATAATAATAAATAATTAATATTTTAAATTATAATTAAAATAACAATTAGTAAAAATAATAGGTTGTTCGGTTATAATTATTATCTAAATCTATTTATTAACAAAATTAATTTTTAAAATCACAATTAAATTAAACTAGAAATATTTTTATATATAAAATAAAATACAATAGGTTGTATACCAGCTTTCTTTAGTAAAAATAATATGTTTTATACTAGCTTCCTTTACTTCCTGTATCGGTTGTCTTTATTTTTTACCAACTTTTTCGTTTTACCCAAGCTTTCTTCAAGCCTTCAAGGTATCAGATTATTTTTTATTTTATTTTATTTTATTTTTTCCCACGGGGACGTGGGAAGGAATTGTAGCAGATTACTTTGTTTTGTACCCGTTTATTTTAGGGTTAACGTGGAGGAACCCCCCTATGGTTCACGGGCTCGAGGTTTGAGCCCCTTGTACTTTATTTGGTGAGGGATAACCCCCCTGATCAAAAATCCGTTTGTTTCCATCCAATTTATATAACGATAAATTGTAAAAAGACATAG
>JAOTQG010124711.1:0-10352 GCA_025631175.1 Iris virginica | reverse complement strand
GAGAGAGAGAGAGAGAGAGAGAGAGAGAGAGAGAGAGAGAGAGAGAGAGTCGGCCTTGCGAGATCGTCGGAGGGACAGCCCATAATAGAATCTGTTCTTGAAGGAGTGAGTCAGTGACGTCGGCGGTCGGCCTTGCATAGATCGAGTGACTGTCCGATTCTAAATTGCACTAGGTTATGAAAGTTTCAATTTAACATACTACCCCCTGCCTTATGTTTACTCTTTTAACAATTAAGCCCTTAAAGTTTTTAATATCACATTTTTATCTCGTTATCTTTAAGATGTTATTAATTTGACCTTTTTGCTTCTATTTTTCCCTCTTTTTTACCTGTTCTTTTTCCTTTCTTTGATCTTTCTTCTTTTATATAGCTATTCAAGTTACATTTATGTATAAAATCATAATTATATCTATAATTTTTTGATAAAACTTATAATTTTAATATAATAGAGCATATTAGAATATATTTATATTTTGAAATATTTTTTAGGCTTTGTCACTCGGGCGCCGGCGCACCTTGCGCCTAGGCCACAGGCACACCTTTTGCGTCTTGCGCCTTTAATAACTATGGTCCCGGTCAAGTAGGGTCCGGAGAAGTTTAAGCGTTGGCAGCCTTACCTCCATTTTGAAGAAGCTGATTTCAAAACTTGAACTTGTGCCGAAGCGCTGGTCTGCATGCTTGGCAAGTGGCACCAAGTCCAACCTTTACTGCCTACTTTTTAAATATTCTTTTGTAATGATATGTTAATGCGGGTTGGAGAAAGATCATATTCAAAATTGATTGAGAAACAGCATGCGTAAGTGAATTACTAGAAAATCTTTCTTTGGACTTGATAAAATGGCCAAAAAATTATGTATTGGGCCCAAGTGTTTAGGAAAAGCTCATTTGGTTGTGTCGAGGGGTGGAAATCTGAACGGAATTTCCGATTTTCGTCGATTTCGATCCGAAAATTTTCGATTGTGGAACGTTTATTTTCTTTCTGATTTTCAAATTTTCGATTTTCGGTTTTTCCGATACTTTTTGGATCGAAATCAGAATTAGATTTAAAATTGTCGAAATTTCCGATCCATAAAAATTCCGATTTATTTTCAAAAAAATTATAATTTATTTCCAAAAAAATTTCGATTCATTTCCGAAAACTTTCTAGTTTATTTCCAGAAATTTTCCAACTTATTTTCAAAAAGAATCCAATTTATTTTCAACTTATTTCTAAATATTTTTAAATTAATTTCATCCTAAATGAGTCAAACTTAGGTCTGTAGACAAGTAATTTAATTAAATTCAAAAGATGACTAAGCAGAAAGCACAAATAATTATCATAATTTGTATCAAGTATGCGATTATCAATAAGTACAACATAACAAATTCAAATATTCATTTGATTTGAGATTTCAAAAAAATTAAGTAACTCAACATACGTGCATTAAGAATGAAGATTATGTCCAAAATGATAAACAAGTAATTGTTATGTCGAAGACATATTTTTATAAAATTAAACTTGAGTACTTGACTAAGCAGGCCTAGCGATCTAGTGGTAAGCATAAAATATTATCATAACTTATATCAAAAAAAAATATTAATAATTAAACATGACACATTCAAGTATTTATTTGATCTGAGTTTTCTCCAAAAAAAAAAAAAACTCAATAACTTTAAATTAATAAGCATGATTACTTATAGAATGATATATAAGTAATAGGTTAAGTCGTTAAAATATATTGATATCGGATGAGACTTGACTAAGCAATTTAGCATGCAAAGCAGGATTGCTTGACACAAAGCATACCAACCCGAGGGAAGTAAGGATGGTGGACCCGTTGGTCGATCAAGCTATTCTATTAAGAAGTAGGTTATAGTGGTCTCTCTTTTGCATGTTTTTGGTCTTCCTTTCCATAACGTTTTTTTTTCCTTCATAATTTTGGAATTATAGTACTTTATGTTCTAACAATAGTATTCACTTCAAAGTTTATTTTGCACTTTGATTTGCATTATTTTTGTATTTCCTTTTTACTTTTTTCTTAATTTTATTTTGAAAGATGATCTTGATTTGAAAGTATTTAATTTCATGAATAATGTAAAGGTGAATCACTGTAAATGAGTAGCATAGACCACGTAGTAGCATGCCATAGTGAACAAGAATCACTTGTTTAAAGAAAAAACATTTCAGAATTCGAATTTTTCCGAAAATTTCGGAATTTGGAAATTCCGATACTTTTGAAATTTTCGTAATTCGGAATCAATTTTTGTGTTCCAAAATTTTCGGAACGGAAATCGGAAACTAATTTTGATTTCCAAAAAATTTCGGAAATTTTTCGAAAATGTTATTTCCGATCCGTTCCGTCCAATTTCCACCCCTAGTTGTGTCCCACTTCTTACCAGCTCGTAGCATTTTTAAGGGGTAAATCCCAAGGAAGATTGCATGTCAGCATGCAATATTTGGAGAAGAATATTGGTAACGGTGAAGGTAAGCATTTTTGTTACCCTTAGCAGGTGACCACTTTGTATGGAGTGGGAGGATGGGATCAATTTTAAGAATTCATTCAGTTTAAGGTGGGGGACGGCTCCAAACTTTGTTCTTGGAAACAAAAGTGACGTGGAGAGAATTCATTATAGCGATTTCCCTAATCTCTTTGAATGGCAGCGAATAAGGAGTTAGTACATTCTTTAGTTCACTTCCAGATTGACAACAAAGTTTGTAATCCCAATTTCGAAGGAATTTTCATGATTGGGAGCTAGGGGGAGTTGAGAAGATTTGTGAGAAATTATATTCCTTGTGTTTAGATAGCAGGGTGAAGATGAAGCAACCTGGAAGGGTGCAAGAGGAGGATTATTTTCTGTTCAATCGTACTTCCAGCTTTTATATCAGGGAGAGCAGGGCCATTTTCAGTGGAAAAGCATTTGGAAGGCCGAAGCCCCTATGAGAGTTGCTGTTTTTGCATGGGAAGCAGCGCATGAGGCAATTTTTAACAGGAGAAAACCTTTAGAATCGTAATGTTATTTATGGAAATTGGGGCTATGTGTGCATGCAAGGAGAAGAGAATGTTAACCATCTGCTTTTGCACTGCCCTATAGCGAGCTAACCTTGGAATTTTGTGCTGGCTTTATTTGGAGTTCAGTGGGCTATGCCAAAGTTGGTGAAAGATCTCCTGTTATGCTGGTCCCTTTACAAATGGAAGAGTAATTTTTAGTAGTTATCATACAGTACTTTGTGAATACGATGAACAATCTGGAGGGAGAGAAAACGTAGAACGCTTGAGAATGATGCATCTTCTATAGATAGACTTAAGGCATCTACACTTCATACTTTGTTTTTGTGGATTAAGGAGTCAATGCCATGTTCTTTTGAAACTTTTGTGGATTTTGTGCAGACTATAGAATAGGTCTTTATTGGTCATTGATCTTTTGTATACCTCCTGGGTACATGTGTTACACCTCCTTTTTGGTGTCCTTTTTAAATGATATCTTTTACTTGTAAATGAAAAAATAAATTGCATGTGATTAACTAGATTAACAGGTGAAGGATCCTTAATGATGCTTTTTTTTTAATGTGAGAAAAGGTTTCGAGACTGCAAGAGCAATTACAGGCCGAGAGAGATCTAAGAGCTGCACTGGAAGTAGGGTTGAGTATGTCGGCTGGGCAGGTTTCTGGCTCCCGTGGTATGGATTCAAAGGTTTGTGTGGGCAAAATTCCATGGTTTCTTTGTTTTATGATTACATTTATGGGTAAACTTTTTTCTTCTTTTCTTTCTCTCTCTCATGATATACTTCTCGTGTGAAGACAAGAGCTGAGCTGGAGGAGATTGCTCTTGCTGAAGCAGATGTGGCCAGATTGAAGCAGAAAGTTGCAGAGCTGCATCATCAATTAAATCAACAACGCCAGCATCACTATAGCTCACTCTCTGATGCTTCTGATCGTTATCAGCATGTCCAAAACCATAGTTCTCACCAGTGAGTACTATTAATCTAGTTATTTTGTTGGTCTGCAAATCATAATCTCATTTCAAAGTCCGTTACTTTGTTGTTTGATTAGAACCACGGATAATAGTGCTGCTATGGGGAACAACTGCTTTGTTGAATGAAATGTTTATATTTCCTTTATCTAGTATTACTAACTGGGTGCAGCATCACAACCTTTGTGTATGAAAGCTCATATATAGGTGTACAAAGAATACTGACACTTTAACCTTAATGCTTGAAAAGTAACTTCATATGTTAAATGTTCTAGATCAAAAGATATTTGACAATGTAGTAGCATCCATGCATAACAAAATTAAAGTCAGTGCAGTCATAGTTACTAAAATACCTTGTGTCCACAATTTTGTTTTTTCTATTAAAATTTATTAGGACGGGTATTATTATGATTATTTTGTTTGTTGTTAATTGCTATTGATTTTTCTAAATTTCAGTCCATTGATTGTTGTTGTATTGTAAGTAGTTATCAATGGTTATTGTTGGGGTCATGGGCCTCGTGGCAATATATTTGTGACTGTAACATTGATCGCTGTTATTTGATGGATCATGTCTGAGAGGGAAAAAAAAAGGTCTCCTTCTGTAGATTGCTGACATGATTTTTTAAGGCTGACTAGCGACCGAGGGGGCAATCATATGGAGGATGTACAGATAGAACAGAGCCTTGAATTTGGGAAAATTGAAACTGCCTTCTCTTTTATAAATTGGATACTGTAGTACATCAGTAGATGTGTGAAATGGAAATAAATAGATTGCAACAAGGCATGAGTTGCTTCAAATGATTTGATACAAACTAATATAATTATAGTTACTGTATGCTTCTCTATTTCTTTCAATCTAAACAAACTTACATGAATGCACTTTCATAAGAATTTCAGCATAGAGCAGCCATTTGCATGTTTAGTGCAGATATTGATGAAAGACCATACTGTCTTTTGCCGCTATCCTAGCTCTTTCATGATCCTGAAACGGAGGGTAAAAGGGGCTGGCCTTACATAGATAATCATAATCAAAACAAAGCTGACAGTTTTTTGCCTTTGGAAAACCTGTGCTTATATCATGCAATAGTTAAAGAAAGAAAAATCATGAAAACCATTGCACGGGTCACTGAAAGATTGATTTTCTGTTCTGATATTGTTTTATGTAATCTGTGGTCTGCAGGAGATTTCTTCAGCAAGATTTTGATACCACTCTTGCTTTTTGTAACCATGAAAGGAAACAAAGAACTGAGGTAACTGTCTAGTAAATTGTACTCAATTTTATTATATGTGACCTAGTTTCTCTTGCTCCATGCATTTGATCATGTCATTTGGCTGTGTTTATGGATTGAGATTTGGAATAAGTATCTGAAAGGAAGTTGTTAATTCTATCATTCAAATCCATGCATTTCCCTAGCTGATGTTTCTACTGATGGTGAATGAGGGTTGTCACAGCTTGGTTAAATCTGGTGAACATGCTGATTCCATGGCAGCAATGTAGGTAAAGAAATGCAGAAACTTGGAAAAATTAATACGTAAATTTTTTGTGAAAGTCAAGTAATTCAGCTGTATGTAATCATAGTTGTCAATATCTTACGATAAACGATAAGAGGTCCATGGATGCCTGTCGCTCAGATGAATCGAGTTAGCATATAATCACTTGAATTGATTAATTAACGCTACATATCTTATGATACATCTTACGGTACATCGATACGTATGATGCACTTCGTTGTGTAAATCTTGGTCTCAGATTGGATTTGGCGGATGAATAGTTAGAGAAAATAAGAAAATTTCTATTTATTTCCCTAGAACTCTCATTTTTAGTCGACCCCAAGTGATTGGGCAAGGGTTGAGTTGTTGTGTATAGTTTTCGGCTTTATTTTGATTTGGACGTATGGTATGAATAAGAGTGCTTGTACATCAAAATCGAGTCATACATAGAATATCGACTTCATTTAGATATTAGTTATAATTAATTTTAAATTGTTCTGAATCTTACGATACGATAGTGGATACTGTGCACGATATGATGCACGATACAATTTTGCGACCGTTGATTCAAGATTTGACAACTATGTATGTAATAGGAGTATATGGAAACAATGTGCATCCTCTGAGCATCCAAAATCTAATATGATAAATTTTGTTTCTTATTTCTCGGTCAGTTGCACAACTTTGAGTAAATGATGATGGTGTAGTCGTCAAGTCTTCGTTAGTTATGACAATCTGATGGACTTTGAGCGAGCCCTAACCAAATCGCCTCCTCAACAACTCATATTTAAAAACTACTACTCCCTCCATCCCAATTGAAGAGTTACACTTTCCGTTTTGGGTTGTCCACTTGAAGTTTACTCTCGTGAAACACTTCTTCTAATACAGCTAAGCTCTTTAAAAGGGTTGGCTAGAAGTGTTTAGGTTAATTGGGTGAGTAAACATGGGTTCAAAAAAATGATCTCGAATGGTGGTTAGTTTACTGTGTGCTTTGCGCTTCCATTCTTTAAGTTGAGGTTCACCAAGCTTCTGTTTGCCGAACGTGGGTTCAAAGAAATGATGCCGAATGGTTGTTAGAGCTGGGACATAAGAAAAACAGAGCATATATTTGAGTGTAAACGAGCAACTCAAAATGATGTGATATGTTTGCAACAGTGGCGAACACATTGTATAGAACTTGCATGTGTTATTTTTCTCCCAGTTTCCCGGTTGAGAAACTGCATTCCCCCAAACCAAATGCCCTCTATGTCCAATGTTTCTTGGAAGTTGTCTTAAAACCCGTAGTTGAGATCAATGAAGACGATAAATTCACCCCTTTATTCTTCGAAATCAGGAGGACAGAGCGCATGATCTTGAAATGTTATCCTACTCCTTGCCGTCGTTAATTCGCAAGGTCTAATGGAGTATTATTTGGAATATAGTTGAACTTTTTGACAATTAAGATCTAAGCATTGTGTTAACAGTTGCCACCTTCTTTCTCCATACCCCCTCCCTCTTTTCTCTCTATGGATCTCTCTTTTGGAAATATCGACCGGTAATCCTTTGTCAATTTCATTAATTGATGGAGTTACAACGCTTCATAATTCTTTTGATCGAGTTCAAAAGGCTTCAACCTCTCCGGTGCTTTTCGCTTTTCAATATGCTTCTCTCTCTCTCTCTCTCTCTCTCTCTCTCTCTCTCTCTCTCTCCCCCCCCCCCCATCCGGAGGAGCTGACCGTGCCCTGCACCTGCATTCATGTTGGATCACATTGACCCGGGTAACATAGAAGACCAGGGGAGTTAAAGAAGAACGAAAAGGAATTGAAGAATACTCACTAGCATCCTCTTACGAGAGCAAATTGAGCCTCATCACCTAGGCGCGCCTGAGATTAGGCGAGGCCCAAGAGTTAGCCTCTTGGCTTAGGCATGCCTAAGGGCGCAGTTTAACAACTATGTGCAAACCAGCCACAAACTCGAATGTTATGCAGTTAGGTCACTCTCCTTGGTTTATGGGTCTACTCATTTCCTGGTGACAGGTATGACTTCAGTTACATACTTGGGAAAATTCCTATTTACCCTATCAAAATAGGGCATCAAACTTGTAATATATGACTGTTCAACAATTACAAGGGCACGACTGGTTCTGCAAATAGCTAACAAATTTCATCCGACAATGGGGTAGATTGCATATGTAAAGTAGATTGCCTATTTGCATAACTTTGGAGTTGGATGAATGGTTTTGATAAAGTGGTGAAAATTTGATGTCCCGCGGCATCTGTATACTTTTTGTTTAAAGATTATCAATGTCCTTACCTTCATTACATCTTTAAACTTAGTTTCCAAATAGAGGAGAAATCCAATCCATATTCCAAGCAGTTACAATTTTTAAAGGCTATCCCATACATATGCTATAATTGAAATGAAGTGTCAAGTATGCCAAAATGATCAACAATCAGTATGATTTTGGATTTGTGATAGGCTATTTTTATGACTAGAGAGAAATAAGAGGCATTGGAATATTTGCGAGCACCATTCCCTCTTGGTTGTCGTATGCACATTGGTTTTCCCACAGTTCTAGTTCCACATTATGCTAGGCATATAATTGGGGTTGGTTGTTATAAGAACTGTTTCGTCCCAAATGTATGATTTGGATGTCTTCATGCAAGTCTTACGTAGGCATTTAAGTTTTCTCTCCACAATTTGACCCTTCTAGGTTTGATAGATAATTTTTGGCAAAATTACCAACATCGTCCTTTTGTGCAGTTTTTGTATTATTGGGAATGATTATCTATGTATCAAACTTGGTCCAATCTTCATCCTCCCTCCGACCTGTCCCGCCATTAAATTTGATGATGTGGCATGGTGATGTGATGAAGAATGAAGACCACATTGTTTATGCCAATTGAGAGTGTAATTTTTTATTTTTATTTTTTGTTATTAACAATAAATTATTAAACTAGTATTTGTCGGTAATGCAAGAATATTACTGATGTAATGAATACAATTATAAAAACAAAAAGAAAAGCCTAGCAAACCTAATGTGTACAACCCCTCCCTCCCCACCATCATCTGTCTACCCAAAAGATGTGATCTGTCCATCTCCATCATTTATCTAGCTAACTATGTCGCGCTCAATCAAGTCTATTATTGGTTGCCACAAATCGTAATGTTCTGCTTTGCATGTACTCGATAGCCTTGTTCTGCTTGTCTCGTGCTAAGAGCATGACCCTTACACAGCCGGTCCCAAGCCTGGATAAAGGAGGAGGGTTGCGTTAGGTAGCCTAACAGCCAGCATAGACAGATATCTTGTGAACATGGATCCTAAGAACTTTCGCATACATGCTAGGACGTCACCCGTTTCATATGACATGTTGCACCTGCCTCGAAGTGTCGCTGTAGAGGATGGGGCATCACATCTCCACTTGGCTGTGATTTGATATGCTTTGCGTGGTGACTTGACATTGGATCGCGTGGAATGACGAAAAAAGATTCAAGTAGCCGACACCAAGTGATTAGGATTAAGGCTTTGTTGTTGTTGTTGTTGTTGTTGTGTTGGATTAAGGCTTTGTTGTTGTGACTCTAAAACTTCAATTATCAAAATCTTATTAGTTGGATAATCAATAACGATTTTTATAGTTTTATATTATAAAGTAGATTTTTGTAAATTTTGGTTAAAAATTTACAAATATACTATAATACGTCAATCAACGCCAACTAAGCAAAAAATGCAACATCTTCAACATTTAGCAGGAAAAAAAGATTTCAATTGGGGGCAAGGATGAAGCCTTGACTAAATTAAGGAATGTCAGTTTGGGGAATGGATGAAGCCTAGACTAAATTAGATTGTTCAATGATTTTTACCAAAGCAAATAAATAAACAAATATTTATGAGGACTACTTGGGAAGAAGGGATGTAGCTCATTAAAAAAGTTGGTAATTCTGCCGGTCTTCTTTGAGCAGTGACCTTTCCCAGTTATACTAAGAATTTCTGCATGACTTTCATTTCACTGCATCATTTTGTTATCAAACTGTGGTATGCATATAACCAGCTCTTATATTCTTCAGTATTTCCTTATTTCAGTTGTAAGTGTAATTTACATATTTATAAGATACTTTATGCAAAAAGATTTGAGGTTCTATAGTTTGGTACAACATTTGAATGTTGATAGTTGCAATCAAATAATTGTATTGTGTTTCTAAATTATCGCATTTTACATACTCATTTCATTAGTTTGCATGTACGTCTGTTTTTATGTCGATCTATCTTGTTCGATTAGATTGGAGAATATGTGAAAAGAAAGATCATGTTTGCAATAAACTGTTAGGTCTTGATCTAGAGTTTTATTTTATAGTCATCATTTAATTTGTTAGTTTTTTTCCCTTAATTAGCATATGCATATCTTACTGCAGGACAACTCACTAGGGATAGATATAAGAAACATCAAGGGACAATCATTAGTATCTGGCAGCAGTAGCAGGCAGCCTGCTCAGAAGCAGTCGATAGATTCAACAAGCTTGAATGACAGTAAAAGTACGGAAGCGTCCACAAGCATATCCATGGATGATTTTGGTGCTGTTGATATGCCATCCACATCAAGGGCATCAGAGGTTAGATCAGTTACTTGAAACTAAGTCACAAACTTTTTATTCCCCCTGAATGATTTCGTTGAATAATGGTACTCGATGGTTCTCCAAAATGGAAAACACGGAAAAAAAGATGAGGTGTTTTTGTTTGTTCACTTATTGTATGCCCCCTTTGATGAGGTGAGGAGTCTTTCTCATCTTGTATCATCTCACAAATCCGAGTGGAAATATGATTGTTGTTGTAGGCAATCGATTTCTCAAGACATCAGTCAGCGGCATCTTCCACATTGGTAGAGCTAACAACGCGCCTCGACTTCTTCAAGGAACGGCGCTCACAGCTGATGGAGCA
>JAOTQG010124700.1:0-10353 GCA_025631175.1 Iris virginica | reverse complement strand
ATAATGAAAATATATGAAATATGTTTGATGTTGGGATATTCAAATGTTGTGATATATTTGATTCGTGATCTGAGCCTAATAGTGATTTCTTGAGCATTCATAGATTAGTTGTTTGAATCTCCGATCATTCAAAGGGGGCATTTTTGGTATAAAATGGACGTCAGTAGAAATTTAGGGGCGGCATTTAGCACCATCCATAATAATTGAGTCTAGCCGGCCAACAACCAAATGGATTCCATAAATGTAACTATTTGTAGGAAGAGTCAACAGTCAGGCAGAGTGAAAACCCAAATTGAGAACAGGGTGGGGGCAGTTCCGGTACGTATACGTACGAGATACTCTAGCAAAAGTCGTCAGGATCGGGGGACCTTCGGATAAACGAGTGAATGACGGATCGCACCACGCACGCCACTGCCGGGTCCGATCCCCAAAAGTCTCTCCCCTCCCTCCCTCCTTCCTGGAGAGAGGGCCTCATTTGGACCGACTTTTTCAAGGTGTATGGTTCTGGATTTGGGAGTTTGCAATCGAATTTATTGCGCTCTCTCACACACACACACACATGTGATTTCACATTGAAGTACAATCAATGCCGACTACTAGACCGGGCCGGACCTTTCAAGTGAATCAAATTCAAAAAACCAAAACAAAAATCACCACTTTATACTTAACCACCACTTTAGTAATGGCTTGAGGGATATTTACATTAAGAAAATACTGTTACGTACTACAGTAATGAATTGCTCCTAACTACATTTCAGATAATGTGGCAGATTAATTATTGCATTCAAATCTTAACCATCCAATTTAACTCACAATATCCTTCTACTTACTTTGCGCTTTAAGCCCCTTTCCTTTGGACTTTATCTCTACTACATTGTAAACTCTACTTATTAAAAAAGTATAATTCAACCACCAAAATCATAAACTGAAAGAAGTTTAGACTTCAAAAATTGAGAAGTTTTATTGATTATGAAATGGTTGACCATGAAAGAAAGAAAAAAAAAAAAAAAACCCTACTAGTAGCAATTAACATGATAGTTCATTCATCCTTTGTCTCTTTCACTAACCCAGTAAAATGTAAGTACCCACCCAGCCATCCACCAATTCTCCCTCACTTGTGTTTCTGTATATATACATGTACACATCCACATCTAAAAGCCATCCAGCCAGCTCTCTATTTCCCTTTTCTCGTCTCTATCTCTTTCATCTTCAGCTACATTCAACCAAATTGTACATAATTTTTCCCAGCAACGTCCCTCAAATCATGAGAAGACACCAGAACAAGGGAAATACTGCTAAATGAAGGGGGTAAAATAGGTTTCAAAAAGAAACTAAAAAGAAAACTAGGGAAATTGAAACCAGAGAGCAATGAGGAATGAATGAATCAAATACAAACTGCAAAATGAAACTAAGCTATCTCTCTGGCTTCAGCTAGAATAGGCTGAATTTGGCTCCTAACAATATTATTTTGTTGTTGTAGTAGTAATAGCAGCTCTGATTATGGCACAGGTAAAAATATGGTAATGTTTATGTATTGTGGGAGGAAATACCATAGGGCTGTGGTGTTTTGGGAAGCAGCAGGATGAAATGCAAGTATATAAGATTGGTGAAGCACCCAATTGAAGTTTGTCCTGTTGTTCTAAAGACTGTAATGCCTAACTGAAAACTCCAACACCTCCTGGTTTGGGCATATCATTTCCTTCACACGGTTCCCCTTCTTGTATATTTTGAATGTCGGTACAACCTTCACATTCTCTGCGCTTGCAATTGCTGGGCTCTCTTCTACATCCACCTAAACACAAGCATAAAGCAGATGAATATAGGTTTTATTTATACACTACGTGTGTGCATGTGTATATGGATTGCTACTTCCATGTTCCTTGTAGTTTCTTGTAAAACATACATGGTCCCCTTCTCAGTAAAGGGCTGAAACCTAGTTCTCCGTTTAGATGTTACAACACTGAAAAAGAGATACTACCACAGTTCTGGTAAAACCATAAAATACACGTTTGAAAGTAAAAACTTTTTTCATAAATATCCGTAGCTTCTTAGTGCACTCATAAGAAAGTGTGATCAATGTCGACCACAATACAAGGAAATTTCAAAGCTAACATGGACATTCGTCATATAGAAAGGTATGAAGGATGTGGCATTACTGATGACAAGGAAAAGGTCTGTATTGAAGGGCTGAAAGGATACATACTCTTAACTTCAAGGTTTAAGAACACTTAAATTTGTTTGAAGTTGTGAGGTGGTAAATTTGGAAACTTGTAAAATACTTTTTGATTTAAGTGTCTGAAAACAGAGGTAAGAATCTTGGATTGGGATATAATGGAACAAGGGACTATAGAATTACATCCAATACATATTAACGGCAGCATCTCTCTGTACATGCGATGCACTTGAAAATGTATTGCTTTTCGCCGGTTTAAATATGGGGAAATCAATCTTTCCAAGTTTGAGTATGGTATCGGTAAACAACTTTTGGAAGCAGAAATGTGTAAAGGTACAGTAAAGATAACTAGAACGCCTACAACAGAGAAAGAAAATACATGAAGAGCATCCATAAAGTTCTTAAAAGTGAGAGGAATTACCTTAAGAAAACTTATAGACGGATACCGGGTGCATAGCATATCGAAAAATGGAGATATCTGCTTACATTGAAGATCAGATGCCACTGTAAAGTGAACCACTGAAGCACCTGTAATTTTATAGTTCACGTGTTACAATTCCACGGCCTCTTTAAAATTGGGGGGTAAACGGTGAAAATGGACCAAGACTAACCAGTAGAAGCAACCGCAGCTCTGAACTGCTCGAGACCTGTTATTAACTCAACTTCCCCACCAAATTTCATATTATATACCTCTTCCCCCCTGGATTTCTTCAATGCAACTTGTGCGTGGAATAGAGATTCAGCAACATCTTTGTCATAAGGGAGTACCGTCCTCAATGCCTCGTAATCTTTCACGGAGTCGGCCCACCGTTCAAGCTGTAACAAAGAGCTTAATTAAATGTTGAAACCCTAGCATGAAATCCGTTATAGATTAATCACAAGAGAATGGTCTCTGAAAAATGAAATTGAGAGGACCCTAAAACTGAAGAGGGTTATTCAGGAGTCGTTCATACCTTGGTGTTAGATGCAGCCCTTCGGAGAATTGCTTTCGTGTAGTTTGGGCGTATACGCAGGGCATGATTGCAGTCATCAAGAGATCGTTCCCACAGCCCAAGCTTAAACCAACAAGCTGCTCTATTGCAGAAAAGAACCGAGTTTGACGGATCATGTTTTAGCCCGTCCTCATAAGCTGCACAAGCTTCGGTGAACCTCTCAGACTTGAAGAGTTCATTTCCACGAGCACGAGCTCTAGCCACGGACCTGACATTGCGGAGCATAACTGAAACTTCAACATTTCGTGGGTCAATCTCGCCTGCTTTTTCAACAGCTGTAACTGCATTCTCAAACCTGCATCACATCCATCATCCATTCTCACTCCTCCCTACCCCTTATAATAATTAGAATAACAAAAGGCATGAAGTTTCAAAGCTCACCTTCCCAATGCCATGTCAATTTGGGCATGGACAAAGAATATGTATGCTTCAGAATGCATTCCAAAAAACTTGGCCTGAGCAGAGGACAGGTTAGCAGTTTGAAACTTGGGGACATTTGAAAGGCCTGTATCTGCTTCATCTAATTGGTGGAGCTTCAAAAGTGCTTCTGCTCTACATGAAAATAGCTGCGGAGTTGAATTTTAAACAATTCAGTTCTCTAATTATCATAGTCCTCGCACAGTGATTCAATTACAAGAAAAAGAATTCTTACAAATTTTTACCTGCGGAGATGCACCAGCACCTGAAGAAATTGCAGAATCACATTCTCTCAGAACACTGTTCCATTCATTGACTCTCCTAGCATCTGTACACTTGCTTAAATGCTTCTCTACTGCTTGCAACTTCTGGAGCTCGAACGGGTCTGGATGGTGCCCCGGAAAACAAATGTGTCTTCTAGCATTTTCGACCTGCCCTAAACTGCCATATGTACATAAATTAGCTTTCTTACCGTGTAGCACACGAGAAACAACGGAAGTCCAACAACCAAAACTGAAATCAGAACTTGAAAACACACACATTTCACAAAACAATACCTAAGAGTGATTATTCAAGGGGTTTACTGAATAATGCTCGAGTTAAGAATTGATAAAACCTGCAAGCACATTTCTAAAACGCATATCAATGCCCACTTATCCAGCTCAATAAATATGTATGCCAAGATCTGAGGCAACCCCAACAAACAGCACTAAAGTATCTTCCAGTCAAAGTCATTAACAATAATTATTAATGGCAGTAACTACTGACCTAACAAGCCAGGGGGAAAAAAGCATCTATAACCATTGGATTCCTAGGGTACCGCAGAGGTTAAAACAGATGGAAAACCCCAAGGTAATAATTAACCCAACAAACAAGATAAAGAACAAGGAATAAGTAACAATGGACACAGAGTAAAACAAACAGTAAGAACAAACAGAGAATCCAATTTTCACATAGAAAAGACAACAGAAGCAACAACAAACAGATATCAAAACCCAAATCATCAACTTATTAGATCTGACAAAGTTATCTAAACGTCAATGTATATCAAGAAACCTCATTATTAAGACTTAAAGAGCTGGGATTTAGTATATCTTGAAAACTCTCACCTAAGAAGAGAGATATCAAAACCCAAATCATCAACTTATTAGATCTGACAAAGTTATCTAAACGCCAATGTATATCAAGAAACCTCATAATTAAGACTTAAAGAGCTGGGATTTAGTATATCTTCAAAACTCTCACCTAAGAAGAAGAGATCCTAAACGATGGTGAGCCCTCATATATCCTGAATCCAATCTAATAGCTTCATCGCATTCTTTAACAGCTTCGGCCAGTCTCTTTAGACCCATCAATGCGGCCGCACGGTTACAATGGTATGCCGCATTTCCAGGTGATATTGATATAGCTCGATCGTACAGTGTCAACGCCTCACTAAAGAATCCCCTTTTGTACTGCTCATTTCCCAATCTCTTAAGCTCCTCCGGATCCGTTAACCCGGTTCTTGAATGGGTTCTTGGGCTTGGGCTGTCGGATTTGACGGGGGTGGTGGTGGCAGGGCCCCCACGCATTATACTTCCGTGGCCGTAGTGGCCCGTGCCGGAACCAAGAACATCGGTTTTTGTTGCCCTGGAGGCCATCATTCCGGTTGTGAGAATCTTGCCGGATGGGCAGATGTTGCCCGTGGGGAGCACATTGACCGGAGGTGAAGTGACGGAGCTGGAGTGGGTGCTGCCGCCGGATTGCGACCGGGTGTGGGTCGGTTTGAATGCGGCGGCACGAGACCCGCCGAATGTGGGAGAACTCTCGACGGACAACTCGCCGGAGTGGCCGCTGGTGTTGCCCGAATCGGACTTTCTGTTGGGAAGAGGAGAGTGGCGGTGGCGGGCCCCAAGTCCCGAGAGTGATCCGGATGAGCTGGAGCTACTGCTGGTCGTAGTGGTAGTGGTAGTAGTACTGAGTCCACTACTGGCGGTAGTGGGCCCGGACCCGCCGACCCGAGTCCGCAGCGTAGAAACGGGTGAACCCAAATCGAGTTCGCGGAAGTCCGGCTTGTTGGTGTCGTCGGCGGCAGCATCTACAGCCAGTGACTTCTTCAGCCGATCGGACAGAGAGTCCAACCCTGACTCCGACGATACTTCTTTCCCCGAATGTGACATTACAATCAATCAAGAATCAGCCAAGAAGAAGGATTACCCAAGTGATAATCACTCTCCCTCTCTTCCCACTCTCCCTCAAGATAATATGTATATTGGTTTATCAATCTTTCAACAATGCAAGCGGGTGTGGTTGAAATTACAAGAAAACCGCCGGGAAATACAGTAGAGGGAAACGTGACAAGAATAGAGAAGAAGCTTTCTTGAAGTATACATGTAAAAATTAAATGGGGAAAATGAAAGAAGAGGAAAGAGATGGGGATCTCGTGAATTAAAAGGCAGAAGCAAAGAATGAATGTGAGTGCTAGAGCGAGAAAGCTGTAATAGGAAATCTAGAGGGAGAGAGGGGGGGTTTACAGAAGAGAGGGGAAGGGTGGAGAAAAGAAGGAGAGAAGAGGAAGAAAGGAGAGAAAGAGGCCTTTAAATTTCTTTTTTCTTTCCCCTTCACCTGCTGCTTCACGAGACAGCTCTCTCTCTCTCTCTCTCTCCCTCTCTCTCTAATCTCTTTCTTTATTATTCTCTCCATTCTATCCCCCAATTAAATTTCCATTATATAATTTTCTCCATTTTTCTAGTAAATGAAAAACCTTTATGTAATATGATTCTTAATTTTTATAAATGGTAAGTGGGATTCCTTTGTAAAAAAATGGTCATGTGTGTTTGTTCTATTTCATCATGTCCAAATATCGAACTTTGTGGTTATTCTTCCTCCTCTGTTTTTTCTTCTTCTCCCCTCATTTTCATTTTCTGCAAATATGATTTTGATTAGAAAAATACTAAATATACAATTTATTTCAATTATAAAATTAATCGCACGTCTTACAAACTTATATCTAGGTAATAAGATATAAGTTGTTAATCATCCAATTGATTTTCTGATCGATGGGAACCAAGGGGTGGCTCAGTGGTAGAGCTGTGCTTTACAATATGTAAGGTCACAGATTCGATCCCTTCCCATACCCCATGGGGCCAAAAAAAAAAAAAAATCTGATTGATGTAGGCGTTATATATAGCACGTCTCTTTTGATTATTTTCTTGGTTGTAGAGTACATTTTTTTTCATTCATAACTACTTTATGACAAAATAAGTCAATATTAAAAAATATTTAAACAAATAAATGTAATTTTGGGTGACTTTTACAGCATTAATTACATGGATTAGATTAATGCACTCGTGGTCAAGATTTTAAAGCTTTTCTCTTTTGAACCATAAAGAAAGTTTTTATATGGTAAAGATTTATTAAATCTCGCAAGATCTGATAGTTGCAATAAATCAAGAATCAGGCATACGACTTACTAGGGTTTTACATTAACCGATTTAACAAATTCAACTGCTTGTAAATTTTTAGAAAATATTAAAATTTAAGCTAACTAAATAAAGTATGAAACTAAACCAAATTAAATTGTAATGGTTCGATTCGATAGAATTTGCATCATAGTATCGATTGTGTTACAATTTTATAATGTCAATCTATTTCACAATGTTGTAATTAAAAATATAGTGAACTATTAATTGAAGATTGTGATTTTTTGAATTAATATAATTATGAAAAATAATAGAAAAATAATAGTATTAAAGGAGGGTAGAGTTCGTGTTAACGGTTTAATTGATGGCTCGCACTTTGAACCATGGTACAGAAGATGAAATCGTAAATCAAATCGAACCAAAGTAATTAGGGATGTCCATGGATTTGATTTTAATTCGATTTGTTATGAGCTCTGTCCACTTAAAGCGAACTTGGATCGAATAAAAAATATCGATTAATCATATAATTGTTTAACGAGTTAATCGATAACTAAATAGATCAAATTTAGATTTGTACAAATACCGTCCGTTTAAACTGAATCCGTCCGTTTATAATTACGAATTAAATAAATTAATATATATTAAAATATTTATATACTATTTATTAAAAGTAAAAAGTAAAAAATAAAAAATAAAAAATATCTTTATAAGAGAAATATTTCTTCCACGGAGTATGTCATCTGATTTTGATCGGTTTGAAGATTTTGTCATTAAATTTTATTTGAAGTTGAATTTATTGATGTTTTTAAAATACCATTTCTTGTAAAATTTATATGATAATTATACTATTTCAATATTATTGATGGATTAATTCGGTCCGTTGATTCGAAATTTAATTCCGAATGAATTTGAATTTAAATGAGCTATTGATTAATTTGATGATTAATTGAAAAAAATTTGAATTCTCAACGAATTAAGTTTAACAAATCTAAATTTAGGCGAATTCATTTACAGGCCCTAATACTATTATTTCGAGTCAATTCAAACTTACATGAGGGTAAAAATCAAATTGCGGTTCGCCAGCTTAATAAAGTATTCAAATTCGATCATCAAGGCCATCATTCAGACATCTAGGCTGAATTTTTTGGGTTTTTCTCTTTTAGGTGTTAAATTAAAAACAGTCGAATATTTCACTTGCACTATTATATTGACAAAAATAGAGTAGTAGTATTAATTTACACGTTGAATCTGCACTTGTTACATTCATTTTATTTCTTTTACTCGAAGTTGTTTTAACTTTCCTTCGGTGTTCGTAATCCGGACACTATCCATATACGAATCCGACCAACCAAATGTGACCCTTTAAACTTCTGATGAGACTCAATACTACTAGTAGTGTCATTGTATACAATCCATATAAAAAGACTTCCTTAAGTTTGTCCAACTTCCCGAAAAGATTCAAAGTTAATTTCATCTACATATTATATTCCTATTTACAATTAAACTACCTAGCTAGGATTAATTGAAGCGTTAGTCCATCAGCCAGTGATATATTTTTCAATCAGGCCCCACATATGTTCTACTATTTTTTTCAATTGGATCTCACACCATAGGAATGAAATATTTAATGGTGTGCCCGTATTATAACATTTGATGAGTTTTTATCACAGTGATGAATAGATTTATAAATTAGAGATTTATGAAGTAATAATGTGGCATGACGTGACATTGCGTATAAATTTATTTGAGGTTTATACATTGCGATGCTCTGATTAATGATATTGTAGACAAAGTTAACGTGAACATTGATAATACGAAAGGATATGAAAAATTAATGTATATAGTAACTTGAAATTAAATTGCTTAAAATGATAAGAAATGATTCATGTAATGACAAATAGTTAAGATTAAAATAATATTATTATTGTTGTTGCAATTTGCCAAACGCTTTAAAAAGTTAATCCTCTAAAGGTGATTTATGTAAATTAATTCTAGTAAAACTAATTATTTAGAATGTATTTAGATACGTTTGACCGCCATACGTCAAAATAAATTTTAGAAAATAAATGTCAAATATACTCTTTATCAACATAATAATAAATTAGTGAATGTTATTTGTGGCCGGGTAAACAAAGATAAATATTAATAGTTAGAATCACTTGAAAATTTTGGTTTTCATTTCAAAACATATATATATAATGATCAATTACAAATTATAAATATCGTATAAACGTACGAACGTGTTATATCTTAGTATATTTTTATTATGTCTTCGTTAATTTTGTTGTATCTTAGTAAAATCTATTGTATCTTATTACATTTTTATTGATCTTTATATCTTAGTTATTTTATACGATACAATAAAAATATCACTAAGATACAATTAATTCGTATGTTTATACTAAATTTGTGATTCATAATGGAATAACTCCCTATATATTACATTTTGACCGCTAATTGTAATAATTTTTAGTAACCAAATAAGGTTAAAATTGATTACCGGTGATTATAAATTTATACACCTTCAACACACTAGCCAAGTAGACTTCAAGTAAACTTTAGTTAGCCGAACATTGATCATGCTATTGAGTCATATGTATAAGCTAAACCTAAGATTTCTCAGTGGGTTATGTGAATTTCCATTGATACCCTTTATGTCATCCTTGTTTTGAGAATATGCAAACGAGATTAATGTTCCACATGGTTATTTTGTTAGGTTCGAGTAGGGTTGTAAGTTCAAATAGCTCAAATCGATGATTAAATCGATGAGTTTGATTTGATTTCGATCAACGACGGTTCGATTGCGGTTCGAGAAATTTTCAAACCGCACGGTTCGGTTCGATTTGCGGTTTCGACACCTCAAACCAAACCGAACTAAACCAAACCAAACCGATATCTAATTTATATGTATATTTTCATATAAACACCTCATATTTTTTTATATATTTATATATTTTCCTTTTAATTTTATATATAAAGTAAAATAATAATTATATTCTAACTTAAACTTAATAGTATTATGATGAACTTATAAATTTTATAATTTTTAAATTGTATTGTGCTAAATATTATATAAATAAACAATATAATTGCGTAGTTTTTTAATTTTTATTATGATCATATGCCATTAATGTTAAAAATATATTTTTAGTTTTTTGTTATAAATCTAAAGTTATATTTAGTTTTTTTTTTTTGCAAAATTACAAAACTTTCTAAATCGATAAATCGAACCAAATCGAACCGCGGCTTATCGGTTCAGTTTGGTTTGTTAGTTTTATGGTTCGATTTAAGTTTAAAATTCTCCAAACCGATAGGGTATGATTCGACTTACAATTTATACTACAAGCCGAACCAAATCGAACCGTAACCC
>JAOTQG010124689.1:0-10355 GCA_025631175.1 Iris virginica | reverse complement strand
GGGGAATACTGAAGCAGATATTACCTATGGCCGAGGAGGATCGAGCTGAGAACATATTCATAGCTTGGTACACAGACAACATGAAGGATACTTGGACAAGATTAATTACCTTGAGCTGAGCAGAGATTATGCTCTACAGGCAGACAGTTCAATATAGAGTAAGCACCTTGCCAGGCGAGTAAGGAAGATGCTCGTGAATCCGTACACTAGAAGGAATATTTATTGCATATCTAAAAACATTAAATGCGTCTATATTTATTATGATTCTATTCCTAATATGACTTTGATTTGTAATATCCATTATGCATTCTCCTAGTCCAAGGAGACAGATTCTATCAAACATGAAAGTCTTGAGCAATAAGGAATCCAAATCCTAGAAGGATTCTGCTCTCGAGAACACTATAGAAGGAGCTCAACCCTGTAGGCAGAAGGTACGGAATCACTTGCTCTCAAACTCTCTCCCAGATTTCGCTTGTTTCACCATTGAACTAGAGACTTATTCCGGCACCGGGTTTAGCAGGGATACCTCCCCTGTCTCAATAACGTTTGTTGATCTTTTTCAGGTCTAGTTGCTGCTAGAATCCTGCTCGTTGCCGGAGGAAGCCTAACCAAAGTTTTTGTATAACATCAGTAGTTGTTCAAATGAGAACCATAAATAAAATGCGAACTGTGCGAACCACTGTGAACCATAAAAATTATATTTACGGTTCACAGTACTTAAAAAATACCGTGAACCATAAATATCAATTGTAAACCATAAATATTAACTATGAATATGAGTGTAATGGTTCGATTTGGTTCGATTTAGGGTATAAACGGCAAGTCGAACCGCACCCTATCAATTTCAAAAGTTTCAAACCTAAACCGAATCGTGAAACTTGAAAATCAAACCAAATCGAATTCAGAAACTACAGTTTGGTTTGGATCGGTTCATCGATTTATGGGTAATCTTCTATTTTTTTCCAAAATAATAGAGATTTTCTTTAATGTACTACTGTTGAAGTCAAAATATACCCGAGTGAGCCTCTAAATAAACATTAATATCATAACTTAAATAACTAATAACATGAATTGATGTCTACACAATACATATCACAACTTGAAATGTATTACATCTCCACAAGTTTTATAAACAAATATTATGAAAATGCGGCAAACTCCCAATACCGACAAAGCAAACATAGGTTTGCAAATTAAGACACCAACAATTCAAGTAGCCAAGCCTTAGGGATTTTGAATGACTATGATTAGTTGATATATTAATCCAACGAATATAGAAAATAGAATAATAATTTAAATATATATAAAATTATGAGGGGTATATATAAAAATATACATATACATAAGTCTATGTTCGTTTCGATTTAGGACGCCGAAACTTTAAACTCAACCGAACCAAACAATTTAGAAATTTTCAAATAGTACTCGAACTGACATTCATTGAAACCAAATCAAACCGATCGATTTAGTTTGGCTTGCGATTTGAATGGTTTAGACTTACACCCCTAACTATGAACAATAAAATATCAGCAATGAATTATAAATATTAACTGTGAACTATAAATATAAATTTTATGATTCACAGTGATTTACACAATTCACATCTTTTATGATTCATAATTGAATAAACATGCGCACACACCTACACATATCTATAGTACATGGTCAAGTTATTTTTACACTATTCATTCAGTCCAATCAAAAAATACAATCATTCAGTCCAATCAATCCGAGGGGACACCTGCACCGTGTCTTCAATTACTAGTGTAAATATATATATATATGGTCTTATTCTGCTACAAACCATGAATATCGTACAAACATACGAACCAATTGTATCTCAGTATATTTTTGTTGTATCTTAGCCATATTTTTGTTGTATTATACAAAATAACTAAGATACGAAGATACAACAAAATTGTAATAAGATACAACAGGGTCTTACTAAGATACAAAAAAAAAACTAAGATACAACAAAATTAACGAAGATATAACAAAAATGTACTAAGATACAACTGATTCGTACGTTTGTACGATATTTGTGGTTTGTACCTGATCATTTTCCTATATATATATAAATATATATATATATATATATGAAGCTATTCAAATGAGAACCACAAACAAAATGAGAACCTAAGAACCAATCTTAACCGTTAGATCTAGAAAAATTAGATGGTGAGATTAAATAGGGTGACTGTGGCACAAATTGTAATTTTTTTTCGGATAAAGGGTATTTTCGTTATTTTTCTATAAAATTTTGATGGATCAGTGAAATTTTTTGATGGATCGGTGTTATTTTGATGGATCAGTGTTAAGATTTTATGGATCAATTAATATTAAAATTTGATGGATTAGTGTTAAATTTGATCGATCAATTTTAATTTGATGGATCAGTGTTATAATTTGATGGATCGGTGTTACAATTTGATGGATCAGTGATAAAAATTGATGGATCAATGCTAATTTGATGGACCAATGTAAAATTTTGATGAATCAGTGTTAAAATTTGACGAATCAATATTGTATTTTCTTGTTACTGTTACATTTTTTACTTTGATGAATCATTATTATAATTTGATGAATCAACTTTATTATTTAATGAATCAGAATTTTTCATTTGATAAATCACTAAATTCATCAAAACATAATAATCATCGAAAAAAATGACTTGGTATGGTGCCCAACTTGCTGCTGTTTTTGATGGAATTTGGTGCTTATTATTTATTATTTTTCATTATGATGAAGGAATTAAAAAGATTGGATTGAAGCAATCTGGTATGTCAAAAAGAAACCTTAGCAACAGCTTTGCAAATAAGTGGCTGCTTCATCTACTCGGACAAATTCACTGAACCGATTAGAACTGGGAACCCAACTGAAGTTGTGAAGCAAACTCACTGTGACTAGACCCATGGCCTTCCCTCGGCACACCCTCTTACCAGCACCAAACGGAGCAAACGCATAATGCAGAACACAACATTACATAGCAGATAATTAGCAGATATTAAGGACTAAAATCTGACCAAAAACAATAAATTAGAGAACGGATCTGAACTTATTTGGTATATTCCTAATCATCACTCTTGTTTTTTTGCCTCACCAGCATCATCATCGACAACAAATGCCGGAGCCGTACCGGCGGAGACGACTTGAAAGTCACCGCCATGAATTATCAGTCATTTCCTTAGGCATGTATTGACCTCTTTCATTCTCTCAATCACTCCTTCTTTCCCTGTTCTTAGCCACATCCTCCTCCTCCATGAACCTCTCTGCCCCTTCCTCTGGTTCTTATGGACAAATCTGGTATAGGAGAGGGAGAGAGAGAGAGAGAGAGTTGATTTCAGATTTGGTATGGGAGAGGAAAAGAGGGAGATAGAGATTGTTGATTTCAGATCTTGTATGGGAGAGGGAGAGAGATTGTTGACGGCACTAGTAACACAGAAGGGGTGAAGCTTAGCAATGGAAATGGCAGAGAAGGACGAGCGGCGTTTTTGGGAAAGGGGGTTATGGGATAGGGTAATCTAATGAATTAGAGGATATTAGATCTACACTAGTGGCTGTAAAAGGTTCTTAGGTTTCTAAAATTAAATTGATTCTCAGTGAACAGATCCATATATATATATATATATATATATATATGTATTAACTTATTCGATCAAATATGTTTGGAAGGTTGTGGTCCTTGTGGATGGGTTGAAAGTAAAATTATTTAGTATAAACCGTGCCGCATAATCCGAATCCAACCGTATAATATTCAACCCCTATTCCTAACTAAGAGTTAATAGACCAAGTGATGAAAAGGAAAAACACCGAAAATGCATTACAATGTAGGAATAGCAATTAAGACTCCCTAACAAAAGTGAAAAACAAGGCAAACCACATTGCATGCACGTTCATGAATCTAACTCGTTACTGTCCATCGATGGACATCAGAAAGGAGCATAAGGGGTTGCAACCAAACACAAGTTATGCTTTCTTTTGACAGTTGTTTCGTAGATCTCACTCATGTCAAGTTCCTCGTTCTTCTTCCCGTTTGGGAGTTTCCAATCAAACTGGTAAAGCAGTTGAGCAAAAACAAGCTCCATGTTAGCCAATGTATATGATATTCCCGGGCAAATTCTCCTTCCTGCCCCAAATGGGATATACTCGAAGTTAGTTCCTTTAAAATCTAAGGCCGAGTTTTCAAATCTCTCCGGTAAGAAACTATGTGGATCATGCCAGTATTCCGGATCTCTCGCAATAGCTGAGAAATTGAAAATGATGTTTGTTTCGACGGGTATGGTGTATCCATCAATCTCAAATTCCTCCCTGCATTGTCGTGGGAATAGCAAAGGCGACGGGTTGTGCAGTCGGAGTGTTTCTTTGATGATCAACTTTAGGTAGGCAAAATGTTCAAGATCAGCCTCCGTCACTTCCTTACGTCCCTTCATGACTTGTCTCAATTCGGCTTGAACTTTCTTCATCACTCTCGTGTTTCTTACTACTTCCGACATTGCCCATTCAAGTGTTGTCGAAGCGTTTTCAGTTCCCGCAGTAAACATATCCTACGTACACCACCGATGTTTAAAAGGTTAGGTGAAAAGAAAGAATCAAAACGTAAATTTCCCCTAAAAATGAGTTCATAAATGATATATAATTACATACCAGGGCAAGAGCTTTGATGTTGCTAGGAGTAATGGAGAACTCAAGGCCACCATTCTCTTCCAACCTTAGAAGAACATCGACTAGATCTTCCTCTACTTTAGTAGTACTGCCCGAACCAAACTTCTCTTTATGCTCGTTAATGATACCGTCAAGGATCTTATCGAGCTTTTGATGCGTTTTCTCCATTTTAGACTTCGTCCCACTGAGATAATGAAGAAACTTCAACGATGGAAACAGGTCAGCAGCACCAAACGATCCTAAAAACGCAACAATCTCCAGGATGTGGCCTATAAGTGCATCTCGGTCCTTGCATTTGCTCCCAAAAGTTGCTCTACAAACAATATTATTTTGCAACAAAAGGAGCGCTTTCGTCAAATTGAATTGTGCTCCGGCGGACGAACGGATGGATTCGGTAAACTGCTGCACCTCTTGTTCGCGTATAGGCCGAAATGACCGGACCTTTTTCGCGCTCAAGAGTTCCGAGATGCTAATCTTGTACATTTGACGCCAGTACTTGCCGTAAGTTGAGAAGAGAAGGTCCGAATCGTAAAAGATGATCTTGCCAACGAGATATTGGGGCCTGTTTGCTATTGCGAGATCATGGGTCTTGAGAGCCTCTTTGGCGAGTCGAGGAGATGATATCACGACCGTCGGAATTTGGCCGAGTTGGAGATGAATGATGGGTCCATGTTTCTTGGCTAAGGCAGTGAGAGCATGGTGTGGTTGTGCACCCACTAGGTGAAGCAAGCTTCCAACAAAGGGAAGCTTCCATGGGCCTGGAGGGAGTTTCTTTGCAGTTGTTGTACTTCTTTTTATCAATGTTTTGAACGTTTGGATTAGTAAGAGGATGAAGCAGATTAAAGGGACAATGAGGGAAGTGAAATTGGTAGGGAAGATCTCCATTACTGAAATTTATGAGATTTGAGACGACCTGGGTGGTGTTTGGAGGATGCATGGGCTCCCTCTTATATTCAAATAAAGTAATATAAGTTTTTATTAATATTATTATTGTTGTATTTAAATTTATTTATTTATTTATTTAGTATGCATGCACAGTTAAAAATCCAGCTTACGAAGAAAGAATAATAAAACATGCCTATCATCCTCTTGCTATTTGTGAGGTCGGCCGAAAGTTCATATAGAAACAAAACAAATAGAGCGAACAAAAAAAGGAACCCAAAAATTGACCGATCACTAATGGTCGAATATAGTACCTTATCAATTTTGTTGGGTAGGGGTAATGGTATTGATTTTTAATATCACAATAATGTCATTATTGTACTGAATTAAGAATATTTTAGTAATTTATAATATTTCATATTAACAACTTTATTTTACACATTCTTTCTTCAAATTTTGAATATTTTTATATTTTATCTTTTTTTTTCATATTTTATTCTTTTAAAATAATACATTTAATTAAAAAAATACAGCTCATGTGCCAATGGGCACGAGTATATAACAATAGTCAATATTTGAAACTTATGTTAAACTTAGATGATAACTTATGATATAACTTTTGTATTTCACTATTTATTGAATGGTAATAATGGTGTTATAACTTTTGTATTTCACTATTTATTGAATGGTAATAATGGTTATGTATTGTAAAGCACTAATGTTTGAAGAATAACGATAAATTATATTAAATTTATAATGTTTAGGGTTACAGGTGGAAATATATATATATATATATATATACATGAAATGCAATTGGGGCTTAGCGTGATTTATTCCTATTAGGATCTATATATTCCTAGTAGGAGTAGGATTGCATCTTACTAGCCTCCCACGAATTGAGTCGTACTCAACACAAGGGGAAGCTTGGTTATAAGATACGAGAACTGGATTACCGACATTAGTTTGGCGAAGAGATTGACGGGTTGTCGAGACAAACTTATGGAGAGTAAGAAGCTCATTAATTACTTGCTAGCGTACAAAAATGACAGTTAGTGCCCACATGCTTCATCCAATTATAAAGAACATAATTCATGGCAACACAAAGGGCAGAGGTTGCAGCTGCCATTACCCTATACTTGGCTTCAGTTGATCACGAGTGAGAGACACGAGGTTGTTCTTTTGTCGACCATGAGAGCAGTTTGTCCCCAAAAAAATATATCAGAAAATCGGAGGTTGAGCGATAATCATCCTTATCATTTGCCCAATCAGAATCAGAGAAAACTCGGAGTTGGAGATCCCATTTTAGAAATGAGAGGCTGAGATCAATTGTTCCTTTGATTTAGCGAAGAATGCGCTTCAAGGCTTGGTAATCACTATCAGTTAGTTGATGCATAATATGTGAGATTTATTGACCGCAAACTCATAATCAGGACAAGTGATAGCCATATATTGAAGACCACCGACGATGCTCCGAAAGTGAGTATGATTAGAATATGGAGTGGTTGTGCTTGTGAGGGAGCACTAGTACTCATAACTGTGGGAGAAGGATGACAATCAGTAACACCAGCACGAGATAAAAGATCGCGATGATACTTTAATTGTCTGGTTAAGAATGATTCTATTGGATAATCGCTTTACTTTAGTGGGAGGAAGAAGAAGAGATTGCCGAGATCTTTCATTTTGAATTCATTATGGTTGGCAGTGGTAAGCGAGTCCGAAAGTATAGATGAGCTCCCAGTAATGAGACTATCATCAAGTAGACGACCATATAAAGAGTGACTTTGGGAGAACTAGAGATGAATAGACTTGGATCATGAGCACATATGGCAAACCCTTGGTCGGTGAGGAAGGAATGCATGCGATGATTCCATGCTCGCAGAGCCTATTTGAGACCATACAGAGATTTTTTGAGCTTACAAACATACTGTGGATGGTTCTGATCGATGAATCCCGGAGGTTGAATCATGTAAATATCCTATAACTGCAATGCATAAAGGCATTTGAAACATCAAGTTGACGAATTGGCCATTTATGATGAATAGCGAGTGTGAGAACAAGCCTGATGGTTTATTGTTTCACAACCGGGCTGAAAGTCTCTAAATAATTAAGACCTTATTCTTGATGATCGCCTTTAAAAATAATGTGAGCTTTATAGAGCGAAATAGAACCATTAGTATGATGCTTAATACGATACAACCGACAATCAATAGTTGTGTGATCAGAAGGAAGATGAACAAGTTCCCATGTATTCTGGTCCATTAATGTAAGAAACTCATCTTCCGTAGCAAGACACCAATATTTGTTGGTAGAGGTCATTTTGAATATGATCGGCTCAAATTGGTTGAGTGTCAAAAGAAATAGTGACATCAAATTTTTTTGCTTTGTAAACGTCATCTTTAAAATGAGTAGTCCTAGGATGAGATGGTTGTGTTGGGCGAGTAGAAGTGTTTGACACACATAGACCAACGATCAAACTCAGGGTTGGTATTGATTTGACCGATCAGATCCTTTTGTCTGGCTGGAAATTGCGATGGAAGATCAACGGCGGAGCCATAAAAAAAAGAGGAGACGATTTGCAGTAGCGGAGGTGGAGACCTTGACTTTCCAGGAGGCATAGTTGTTGTCATTGAGCTTATAAGGGACAAGAGCGTGCGATGGCGAAAAAAGAGCTTTAGGCTAGAAGGAAGATTGGCCAAGTATTTATCAATGACGTGGAAAAAAAAGAGGAAGTCACCGCCGTTAGGCCGGCGAGAAGAAAAATTAGGTTTCTAGAGAATTTTGGCTTTGATTACTATGAAGAATAACGATAAATCATATTAGATTAATAATGTTTATGATTACATATGAAGATATATATATATATATATATATAGAAAATATAGTTGGGCTTAGGGTTTAGGATCTATTACTATTAGGATTAGGATCTATTAGGATCTATTCCTAGAGGAGTAAGATTGCATCTTATTAATGTTAATTGTTGAAGTGTCAAACTTTATTGGCTTTCTATTTCTCCAGCAACTCTGCAGAATCAAACTTTTATACAATCTTTTTCTTCTTTTAACGTAGTGCCAAAAATTGGTAATTATCAATAGTCTAATGTACCGTACCAAACTTTTAGTATGCTAATTTTTGATAGTATCAAAAATTTAATAGAGTAATAATAATGAATTTTATTGTACCAAAAATTTGATAATGATAATGATAATAAAATTTTGGTATGATAAGCATACCGAAATCACCCCTAATAATACAGCTGTAAACGAGTTAGGCCATACCTCGTGGGCTCGAGTTGCTCGACATGTTTGAAGTCTAACTCGACTCGACTCGTATTGCTTTTATTAGCCGAGTCGAACCGAACATTATTTTCATGTCTGTCATATTTTGCGAGTCTGAATCGATCCGACTCGCAAGACTCGCGAGTCGGCTCATTAAGGACTCGATTCGTTAAGGTCAAATTCGAATCGTCATTAATAGGTCCAAATTTTAATGCAGAATATCGTCTAACAACAGGGAACATAATAACTTAAAAGTGCAAGGCATATAGGCCCATACATATATGTAGAAATTTAAAATGCTCAATTGACATTGACTGAAAATTTCAAACAGAAAACAAAATTAAAAAAATAGATAATACAAGAATATATATGAAACACATAAACCGTAATAAATCATTTAAAATGTCCATTTCTCGTGAAGGATTTTTAATGATTTGTAATAGTTCATGTCACGCTAAAACTTGTCAATGCTCGTGAACGCTTGTCAACGCCCGCTAAAACTTGTTAAAGACAGTTAATGTATTGGCTCGCGAAAGCTCTCGATGGTCCGCAAGTTTCTAATGATCCAGTTATGAGTTGTGTCGATACAACCTGATTGAGGTCTGACTCGAGCCTATCATGAAGACTCAACTCGTGAAAAAATTTAATGAATCTGACTCGTGCCCACAAAAATTCAGTTCGACTCGATTCATTTAAGGGCCACTTATGTTCCAAAGTGTAATGCTATACAACAAAAAAATAAAATTAAAATACAACTTTGGGAGCTTCAAGCCCCTTAAATAAGATAATATTCAATGTAATACAAATGATCAGAAGCAAAATCTAAGATCAACTCTAAAGAACTTTACATCAGTTATTTTTCACATATCTCTACCGGAGTACAATATAATATGTAGGAAGGATATAAATTGGTCATTTATTAGAATTATGCATCAATTAACTTCCGATCAAATAAAATCACAGTTGATTTATATCTTAATAAAATCATCCTCTATAAATGATAAAAATGCTCTTGGAAGTCAGTTGGTTTACCAAGTGCTTAGGAGTTTGATGCTAGGAGTGCCCATTTTTTTTTTTTCAAATATACATAAAGATTCTAAATTATTTACATATATAACACGAATATAAAATGCACATAAGTTATATTATTATGTTCATAATTATTATGTGGATTTCATATTCATGTTATGTACATAAGTTATAACCTTTATGCACATTTGAAAAAAAAAAAAAGAACATTTATAGCATCGAGCGCTTAGGCACTCGGTATAATTTTCTTTTGGAAGTATCCTGAAATGTTTCCTTTTTGCCCCCTTTTCTGACCAAGGTTTAAGCCTTAAGCAACAAGAGTCTGAATCGTTACGCGCCTAGCCGTTACGCGCTACAGTTCCCTGTAGATGCTTTTTGTGCTTTTTGACTGGAAAATTGGGAATGAGATCCTCTATGGCATTTGGTGTGCCACTATGTGTGCCACCACTCACATAGAGGTGGAACCCACTAACAATGGGACCCACCTCTATGTCTGTCTCTTATACA
>JAOTQG010124678.1:0-10356 GCA_025631175.1 Iris virginica | reverse complement strand
CTCTCTCTCTCTCTCTCTCTCTAATTCCATGCCCAATATCTAACACATTTTATGTATCTTCAATCCTTTGCAGCGAAGGTAGCAACATTAAGGGATATTTTATATGGTCGTTGTTGGATAATTATGAATGGTCTTCAGGATATTCTGTTCGCTTTGGCCTTCACTATGTGGATTACAAGAATAACCAATTGAGATACCCCAAAAAGTCTGCTGTGTGGTTAAAGAGCATACTTAACGAAAAACCATCAATCTTAGGCAATACTATCACAACCCTTGGGGAAAGCATTTCTTCAAGGTCTTCTATATGACATGGCTTGAATGTTCAGTGTAGATTAAATGAAATCTAGCTAGTAGCTCATAACGTTAGTAGGAATAAGAAGCTGACGAAGGCTTTGAACAAAGTCTAGGAAGGCTTCCAAAGTCTGGTGGTCAGAAAGCTTCTACTACTGAACAGAAGACTTGGAGTCTATTGGTGGTAAGAAGGCTTCTACTGGTGAACGGAAGCCTTGGAGTCTACTCGTGATCAGAAGGTTTCTACTGGTGAACGGAAACCTCTGAGTCTACTGGAAGATGGAATACTTGTAATATATGGATATCTTTGTAGGAAGTTAGTTATTTTTCTGGTATTCTTTCCTTATTATAAATAGATGGAGGAGTTCGACTCCGTAACAAGATAAGAAATTGCTCTTTCAAAATATTGATACTCTGTATATCAACATTCATATGGTTTCTTTCAATCAAATAAATCATTTAATCATTTATTGTCGAATTTTATGAATTAACACGCTATCAATGAAAATCGATCATATGTTGTGATTTGCTTGGATCACAATTTAGATTTCTCTATCGGCGATTTGGGGTTTTCTTGATTTGAAAATTTGGGGATTTCTCATTTGCCTTGATTCTTTCCGATTCTTAAAATTTACTTCATTATACAGCTTCTGCTATTGTTCTTGATTACTTGTTCAAGAAATATTCCTGGTCATTTCGTTACTTTGCCTTTGGTATCAAACCCTATTTCTTTTCCATGGTCGATGAAATTGATGAACACGATTTTGAAAATAATGTCGTTCAATTGAAAATCTATCATCCACTGTATATTCATCCTTATGACCATCTTGGGATGCTGACCAATGTCCCTTTATGCGACACGAATTTTGGCCAATGAAAGAAAACCCCAAATCACTCATGTACGAACAAGGCACATAATATTTCTGATCAGGGAGATTGGGAGGAGCCACCTTGGAGCCCTAGAGAGAAGAACGCATGTTTCATCTTCGCCTTCTTTGTACCTCTTTGGTTTTCCCCATGTATATGATTAATCTTTGTTTTTATTTCACTGTTGATGAACTAATTCCTTCTCTCCTAGAGAGTAGGTAGAACTCACGTTAGAGATTTTGATTTGATGTGTTATTAATATTACAACTTATTTTTCATTGATTTATTTGTGTTTCTCTTGTTCCTAATGCTTTAAGTAAATTAGCTACTCATTAAATTGATCAATATAACAGAGATTCGCACTCTTACCCGGAAAATCTCAGTTAGACCTAAAGAATACAATTTTAGGATCAGTAGATCGACAGATCATAGAGCCTAAGATAGTCGGTACAAGAATGTACATGCTTAATGAACTTATCAGTACTAGTCAACGCTTAGACCAAAGGTGATTGGTAATTATAGGTATTGACCACTTGCACTTGACCGAGGGAGTAGTGTAGTTCTTACTCGGCTAGTAAATCCGGAAAGTGTTCTTGTGATATTGTAATTCATCAGCATAATTGATAACTGGGAAAATCGAATCTCTAGGAATCTTTAATTATATTTTTAAGTCTCAAGTGATTTTAGTTATTTTAATTAATCATTAGTTAATTATCTCAATTTTGTTAGTTTAGATAAAATCAATTTTTGTACAATTACAATATTTCATTGGTGTTACGATTGCTTTCTGTGGTTTGACACTCTACTTTCTGTAAATTACAAAGCGCGGTCCTGTGCACTTGCAATAGAAACCAAATAGTGGTCAAGTTTATGACACCATTGCCGGGGAGCTCGATTAATTGTTAGTGATATTGTTACCAACTAATATTGTTTTTAATTTTAGACATCTTGTTCTTTACTTTATTTTATTTTCGTTTTGTTTCGTCTTACTGTGGTGCTTTGACGAACTTGATCTTTAATGAGACACTGTCATGGCAGATAACAGGAATCAAGACAGATTATTTCGCACCAACAGTAGTGAAAACTATTGTGGGATTAGACCTCAAGCAGTAGTAGCTTATGCTTTCGAACTCAAACTGACTTTGATAGCAATGGGGCAACAAAACCAGTTTGGGGGAGGATCTCTTAAGGATCCTAACATGCATTTGACTATTTTCTTAGTAATGTGTGATACAATCAAGATGGATGGAGTCAGTAATGATTCCCTTCGCCTTAGATTATTTTCGTTCTCTTTGAAAAGAAAAGCCAAAGCATGGCTCCAAACTATTCCACATGGAATCATTACTAAGTGAGAAGATCGATGTAGCAAACACGTTCTTATTAAAATTCTTTCCACCATCAAGGTCAGCCGAATTGAGTAGAGTAAGTGCTTCATTCAATCTACAGAATGATGAATCTCTTCATGAAGCATGAGATAGATTTAAAGAATCGTTGAGACTATGTCCACAGCATGGACATTTAATTCATACTCAAATTGAATTATTTTATAATGAAATGAACCTTTCCACCAGAACTATGGTAGATACAGCATCAGACGGTGCGTTATTGTCTAAAATTCCAGAATCCAAATTTAAACAGTTGGAGGAAATATCAAAAACTTATTCTGAATGGACAACCAAAGGGTGTGCTGGACCAAAACAAACTACGAGTGTAGTGGAAACAGAATCATTGATAGAAATAAAAGCACAACTAGCAGCCGTTTCAAATCAATTTAATTGCCAGGATTTCACCGTTGGTAGAACCACCGATGCCACAATAGTGCATGTATATGGAGCAAGGAATGGAGCGTGGAAGATATTAATTAAACCCAGGATATGCAATGGAGAATAATATGGGGCAAGCTCAGATTATGAATAGCAAATTTAACAAGCACGAAGGTATTCAGGCTCAGGCGCATTATCAGTCAGTTACTCGTAATCATGAGAAAATTGTAAACATTTCGCCAACTGTTTACCCAGTTGGAAGTTGGTTGAATTTTCAGAACATAATGATCTAGTTCATGCTTGACACTAAGGCGAGAATTGAGAAAAATGACGAGAAAGTCAACGGCCCGAGCAACAACATGAAAAATCTTGAAGTTCAAATGAGGCAATTTAACATTACATTGAGTTCCCTGCAAAGGAATGGGATTCCTAGCAGCACTGACATGGAATTGAAGGAGCATATTGGAGAATTACAGGCGGGATTGAAGCATGTTGAGGCACTAGTCAACAAACTATATACCTAGTGGGTACTTGGTGCACAATGGGGTTTCCAAGCAAGTTTGAAGTAAATCCCAAGGAATAGTGCAATGCAATCTGCACAAGGAGTGGAAGGAAAACCAAGGATCATCAGCCAAGTCAACAGAAAGAGATGGAATTGGAGCAAAATAAGGAAGATGATCACTCTGATAGTCAACCTTATGAAGTTTATGAATCTGAAATAACTTTTATCCTCCTAATCGTCCTCCACCTCTTCTGTTCGCTTAGTGATTTTGAAAGAAGAAAGTGGATTTTCAATTTGCCAAGTTCCTAGAAACCTTCAAGAAGATACACATCAACATCCCTTTTGCATATGCTTTGTAGCAAATTACCAATTATGCCAAATTCCTAAAAGAGGTCATGTCAAAGACGAAAAAATTGTACGAGCTCGAGACTGTCAAGCTTACCAAAGAGTACAATGCTGTTATTCAACACACACTTCCCCAGAACCTTAAGGATCCATGGAGTTTTACTATACCTCGCACTATTGCTATTGTTGAATTTGATAAAGCTTTGTGTGATCTAGGTGCTAGTATTAATCTGATGCCCTTGTTTGTGTTTGCGAAGCTTGGTGTAGTTGAGTTAAAACCTACTAAAATGAATTTACAACTAGCTGATGGATCTATCTCTTACCCTGATGGTATTGTAGAGGATGTGTTAGTCAAAGTAGGTAAATGCATCTTCCCTGCAAATTTTGTTGTTCTAAATACAAATGAAGATGGTGAAGGTCCTTTGATTCTAGGAAGGCCACTATTAGCAATAGGGAGAGTAATAGTTGACGTCCATGATGGTGTAATAATCTTTCGGATGAATGACCAAAAAACACACTTCAAAATATATAGAAATAAAGAAAAATTATCAGAGGTCAACACTTGTCATAAAATTGAAAAAATCGAGACAAATACTCCTCCTAGGGAGCATGAATACAATCATGATTGCATCAATCCATCAATACCCATGCATGTACATTCTATTCCTATTAAGAAAATGTGCAGGTGTGAGCAACATTCTCCCAATAAGGAGGAAACTAAGAAAACGGACAAAGAGCCATTTAAGGAACAAGATTTCAATCCATGTAAAAAGGTGATTGTTGACAATTGGACTTTAACATACCGTCGTAAGAGAGGTGGTCACGATCAGTTTTGATTAATAAAGTAAATCATCAAGGGTTGCTAGAATTGATGGAAAGCGAGGGCCGTAAATTTAGTTTCACAAGAAAACATGCAAGGTTATTGACAGCCAATAAGGAGGAGAAATTGGTTAGGTTGAGAAATTCGATCCAATTTGACTTTGTCACCGATCGGGCAAACGTTCGTTAAACAAATGCACTGATTGAGAGGCAACCCAGTAAATCCGTAAAGTATTTCTTTAAATGAGTTTCGCACCTTAAAATTTTTAGTATTTTGAAAAAAATAACAAGTTTTTTGTAAACCCTATTGCGTTTAATGTGGGTTTTAGTGTTTCTAAATGTGCAGGAACGATTAGGATAGAAATGGGCATTGAAGATATGTCAAAAAGCAGTTTTTCAGTAATCTTGGGGGTATTGCGAGGGCCAGAGCGCCCAGTTTTAGCGCTGCAGCAGTGGACTTGACTGAGAGTCGAATGCAGAAAAATTGTCAAATCGTTGCAGCAGCCAAACAACCGCCCCAGCGATGCATGCAGGCTGCAGCGGTGCGGCCATTACAGAATTGGTATTTTGCGATTTTTGAAGGTTTTCTATTCCTAAATCAACTCGAATCCATGCCAAACACGAAATAACAGTCTTAAAACCTATCCCACTCATTCCCTCGTTGAGAAAACACACCCAAAATAGATTCCTAAACCTTTTTGGATTCCCATAATTCCTTCCTTTAAATAAGAAACATTCTTCACATTCATAAGAACCGAATCTTATTCCAAAAGCCGAAGGAAGTTCAGAGCACTCATCCCATACACAATACCCAATCAGCTAATATCGTCATGGCTTTAGAAAATTCCTGCGCATAAGTACCCATATTAGCAACTAGATCTATGCAAGTCACATGACAAGGATTCAACTTGGCATAAAAGGTAACGATAAATGATTATTCGGTCAAAGTTCAAGGTTTTACAAAAATCGAAGAGAAGAGGTACAATGCTCTTACACAAATACCTATTGTTCCTTGTCGAAACTTTGATAATGATGTTATGATGCACATCAAAGATATTATCATACATAAACTTAAAATCTTGGGATATAGTTCGTTCCTTGATTTTAAGTGGCCAAGTTTTGAGAAAATCATATACAAATTCTTAAGTACATTCATGTACAATGAAAGATCCAAACTGGCAAGATTTAGATTAGCCAATGGGGAATATAACTTTTGAAAAAACTTTATAGCAAATATTTTTGGTTGGCCCGATTCATACATGAAATCCTTACCAATAGTTTTTTCTGAAGAAGTTTGGGCAAGCATTACTTTTTACCAAGTGGGTGCATGAAATAAAAACTCGTGAGATATTGCATCAGTTGAAAGTTATGCAACTCGCTATTTTCACCATGTGATGGCTCATACTGTTTGTGGTAGATTCTTTAGCACTCACACAGTGAGGAAAGCGGAAAGTAAAATTCTTTATAGTTACCATTGTGAAAGTAAGGTTGATATGGCTTCTATTTTGTTGACTCGATTGAATGGGATTAGTGTTTGTCGATTTGAACGTATTGCGATTGAAAGATTTATCATAGCAATAAAAAATCATGTAGCGGCTTTTAGTCCAACATGCACTAACTTGCAATGAATAGATGATATAGTTTATACTTTAATTTGAATATGAATGTTGAAGTGGGTTTGTTAGTAAAAGATTTCCATGGAGCAATCCATTTTGGTTGTGAAAAATCTGAAGCTTCTGAAGTCACACTAAGAAAGAAGCAGAGGTAAGTATTGAGCACAACCATTGGTCACATAGATCATTTACCCTCACAAGGGGATAACTTACATTGCAGCACCATATTTGATAAACTCACTGTGGTTAACGAGACTGTGCATGTTTTTAAGGATGAGTCGATTGAGCAATGGAAGGGCATACATCAGCACGTAGAACAAAACAAGGAATCAATGCGCATAATTCGGCAGAATATCACAGTAATGCGAGAGTTGGTTGATATGCAACAAACACAGCTGACAAAGCTTACCACATTTCTAGGTAGCATGATAAAGCGCACCCCGTCTTAAGCGGGAAGATATCGTAGTTTTACCCTGTACTTGTATTTCATTTCGAATCGAGGATGATACTAATTCATAAGTTTAGGGGAGGGGATCGAATACGATTCCACCATTAGTTTAGAATTTTTATTAGTATTTGTTAGATTTTAAGGCAGGTAATTAAATTTTTAAAATTTTGATTATTAAACATGGGTGATAAAATATGCCTACATTTTATTAGATTATGATTATTGTTTGATAAGTACCATGCATGCTAGTTAATTGGTAAAAAAACTTCAATTGCTTTGTTTCTATGGTTTAAAAGGTGCTTGAAATTGATGTCGTGTTGGTGTCAGTTATTTAGAGTTTGATTCATTTCTTTGCATACACAAGCACGCTAGCATGTCAAAGAAGTAAAATTATGCAAATAGGTGAAATATGGGTACAATGTCTGTTTGATTGAAAACATAATAGAAAAGTAAAAATCGGGGTTGAAAAAACTGAATTATAATTGATACATTTTTCGTGGTGTGGAAGGATAATCATATATGAACAAAAGGTAAAAATATAAAGAAACATATATTTAGTATTCGCCTTTTAAAGAAAGTTAAGCAACCAACCTTTCATATCAAAATAGTGCCTTGCACAACGGTGACTGTTTGTGATATACATAAATCACTTGCATTTTATTTTATTTTTGTGCTATAATAGGAAAAAGAATCGAACATATTGAGTATCTAGAAATAATCTTGATGTTGATTTGATGCTTTTGAGACTTTGCTTATCACATGTATTACTCATAAAGGTGAAGAGATCTCTATTTTCTAACAATGACATGACTGATAAATAAAGAACTTATTTTACTATAATCTACATTGTAATTTGTTTGCTTGGTTGTCTTGATTCTTGCATGATGTGGAGTACTATGATAGCATGATTATATGATAATGATGTGCAACATAGAATAACTCATCTGTGATTAAACAAAAATTTGTAGGTAGATTCACCGTAAACCCTCACGAGACAACACTCGTCCACTAGGGTAACCAAGGGGTTTAACGACTTGTTGCACTCGCTAAGTGCAACTATGATTCCTACGAAAGTGAGTTAGGATTGAATTTTGAGTCTCTTGCTTTTATTTTATTGTTTGCTCGGGACTAGCAAAGTTTCAGTTTGAGAAGTTTGATAGATGTATTTTATTCCCCTATCTAAAGACTCAATTCTCACTATTTTTGAGCTTATTCCGAATATTTTATTGTATTTTAATGTTATTTTCAAGTTTTATTTGATTTCACGTACTTAGGTGCAATTTAGCCAAAATAAAAGACTTTAATTTAGGGGTTAAAGTGCAGAAATCAGAAAACTGCAGGTTTTTTGCTACCGCCCCAGGACACTGTTGCAGCTGTCATGACGCCTCAGCGGTGCCATTAGCACTGCGGCGGTGCGACTTTCGAGAGACTGCCTCAGTTTGCGTGCTAAACTATTCTCACATGTTCAGAAATGCCCAAAGTCAAGCCTTAAACACCAATTTTCACCAGAAGACTTCGAAAGATATTGTTTTTCAATTTTAATGTAATTTTAGTAATTAGAAAATAAGAAAATATTTTCGTAGGGAGTATTTAAACCCTATTATATTCTAGAGAGGGGAATCAATTTTTTATTATTGAGTAGCACATAATATTGCAGATCTGGGAGATTGGGAGGAGCCGCCTTGAAGCCCTATAGAGAAGAACGCATGTTTCATATTCGTCTTCTTTGTACCTCGTTGATTTTTTCCATGTATATAATTAATCTATGATTTTATTTCATTGTTAGGATGAACTAATTTCTTCTCTCCTAGAGAGATGAAATCCATGTTAGAGATTTTGATTTGATGTGTTTTTGATATTACAAGTTATTTTTCATTAATTTATTTATGTTTCTCTTGTTCCTAATGCTTTCAATGAATTAGCTACTCATTGAATTGATCAATCTAACTGAGATATGCACTCTTACCCGAGGGAATCTCAATTTAACCTAGAGGACATAGTTTTAGGGATTAGTAGATCGATAAATAATAAAAACAATCATTATAAGAATATATGCTTAATGAACTTATCAGTACTAGTCAGCGCTTCGGCCGAAGGTGATTGGTAATTATAGGTATTGACTACTTGCACTTGACTGAGGGAGTAGTCTAGTTCATAATCTTGGCTACTAAATTCAGAAAGTATTCTTTTATAGTGTAATTCATCAGCCTAATTGATAATTAGGGGGAATCAAATCTCTAAAAATCTTTAATTATATTCTTAAGTCTCAACTGATCTTAGCTGTTTTAATTAACCGTTACTTAATTACCTCAATTTCGTTAGTTTAGATACAATCTATATTAGTACAATTACAATATTTTATTGGTGTAACGATTGCTCTGTGTGATTCAATACTCTACTTTCTCTAAATTACTAAACGCGACACTGTGCACATGCAGTAGAGATCAAACAGTGGTCAGCCGCCATAAGATGGTCGACGAGAGAAAAAAAGTTGGGGTTAAAATAACTTTAACTTTGATTACCATGAAAAATATTGAAAAATCATATTGAAATTTCTAATATTTAGGGTTACATGCACGAAAATATATAGTAGATACAATTAAACTTAATAGGGATGGATCAGGACATTGAAATAATAGGAAGATATGCCGAAAATGAACAAATAGTAATCTAAACTTAAATCAAACCCTTTATTATTCATAAAATACAAAATACTCCAAGTTAAGTTACAAACAAACTTGCCCGACAAAACACCTTAGAGAACGAAACAAAACCAGAACAGAAAAAAAATATTGAAAACAAAACCTAAAATGAAAGTTGGAAGCCATGAAATTTTTCATTAGTCATTCTTTCCAGACGTTCAATCATATCCGGTGTAAGATAATTCTTCGAATCTCCAACTTTACCCTTTCTAAAAAATGCACCATTATTCACGAACGGAGATTCCTCCTTCTTGTTTATCTCCAAACTCTTTAAATTTTCAAAGCTACAAAGATGAATTATTTCCTCAACTACTCCTTTTTTGACTTCCTCCGATGAAAAAGGATAGCCCAAGAACTCAGCCATTCGCTTCACTTGATTCACAGTGTCATTATGCATTTCCTCATACTTCAAAAACAAAATTCTCTCCGGAAATTTCAAACTTGCTTTGAAGTACCCCAACACATGATCCCAATACGGTCCATGCGCACAAATACCTTTGCAAAAATGCTCAAATGCATTTTCCAGAGAATTATCCGCAGGACTAGCTAAGTGGGCTTGGCCGATCATCAGCTTCGGCCTGAAAAACCAATATGAGATGAACATATCTTTAGGGTCACGGCATATATACACAATCCGAGAATCCGAACCAAGAATGGTTTCAGGCAAAGAAGTAAAAGGAATATGTGTGCCGAGGACGCGTGGTTCCGACATATTTTCCAAATCTGAAAAGGATTTCTTGTAAACATATCCAAACTCTATTTCATGAACACATGCATGAGGATTTGTTGTATGCAAAGGGTGGGTAGAATCAAAATTTGGGTATTTAGAACGATACACGACTGCGAAACCGAGGGCTTTGAGCCATGTCGTTCCACATTTCGGGCTCGATGCTAAGAAAATATCGGTAGAACGCGGGGTAAATTTTTTTGTCTCTTGATACTTGATAATCGACTCGACCAACTTGCTCGGGTACCAAAATCCTTGGTAAAGGTAGAGATCATCGGT
>JAOTQG010124667.1:0-10357 GCA_025631175.1 Iris virginica | reverse complement strand
GGAGGGGGGGGGTGTAATTTGGTCAAATAGAAGGCTTAAAAGGTAATGTAACTCTTCAAGTGGGACAACCTGAAAAGGAAAGCATAACTCTTCAAGTGGGATGGTGGGAGTATGATGTATCATGAAATATGTTGAATGTCTTAGTTGGAAGAATTTATCTGACACCTCTATAACAAAGAGGATGAAATGTGCTCACTTCCAGTTTATAGGAAAATTCCATGTTAATCTTGGGCATAGGTTGTGAGTGGGGCATTATGTTTCCTAATCTCGATTCCCTTCCTCTCCAAGAAATTGTAAGATTATTTTTCATGAGAAATATGTGAATTAGTAGAAGTTAAAGGACTTGGTGTTACAAATATTCTGGTCATCAATTCAGTAGCACATACACTATAGCAATCTATAGTGTTGGTCATACACTCGTGTTCACATGGGATAAAATGTTTACGAGACACTACTTGATTTTCATCAATTATTTCTTAGTAATAGCATAGGCTTGCTCGTTGCATGCACATTGGGATGACCATATCTGTACACTTAACAGATAGGAAGTGTGTCTTACATGGGTACTTGAAACATTTTGACGATTCAAAGAACCAGATGATAGATGTAACTATTTCGTCAATTATGTCCAGTGTCTAACTCCTTTTACAATATCCTGTCTTAGTCGCTGTCCCTCTAGGTTTATTCACAAAACTGACATAATGCCTTAAAAAGTTCTGTGTTGTTAACTACGATGACCTGCAAATTATGTTACCCATACTAGGCATTGGTTTTTTGGTGACTATGCATCTGATTCTCGAAGGTCCTTGTCTTTCAGTGGCACGAGCATGGCCATATTTACGATACACTTGCTAGAATTATTTGTACAGGCTACACCTTAATGACATCCGAGTAGTTGAAGGGCCTATTATAGAAGATATGCGGAATTGCACAGTTTTATTTGTTCAAGTTAATGTCCAGAAAGTTCAAGGCCCTAAAAGAAGATTTCCTAGACTGTGTTTGATGTAACTACCTGGAGATTGGTGTGTGATGTGTAAATGCTACTCCAAGTCCCATAATTTCTTTATTTCATTTTTTGTGGGGGGCCATAGAATTAGTTGCTGGAGTGATTGGCGAAACATGGGTCAGCCCTGGTTGAGTTTCTTCCTTTCTTCATGTTAGAATCCTAGAATTTGGAGGGATGGTGATGCAAGTTTGCTGTGGCGATGCAGCTTGTTCTCAATTTTGTCACATATTTGGACAGAGTGAAATTCCAGAACTCTTAGGGAACTTTGTCTTCTTCTCTTTCTTTTGTTCCCTCGGTCCCAAAATGAGTGTCAAATGTCAAAATAAAGAGTTTTTTCTTTGTGGAAATTAAAGAAGTAAACACTTGAGCAATATTAGTGGAACATGTGCTTATCAACCTTAGTAGTACCATCATAAGCGTGAGCATGAAACACAAGGGGCAAAGATGAATTTAGTAACTACATTAGGAAATTGACACTTGTTTTGAGGCAAGAATATCTATATAAGTGAGCATGTAATTTTATCAATTAACTTTTTACTAGTTTTCACTCTTTCTCTAGTGCCGATGAGAAGACTGCTCCCTCGGCCATAGTTGTTTCCTCGATGATACCCATTCGTTTGTCCATGCCGTCAAGCTCCATTAGCTCATAGACACAGTTGGTACGAGGAGGTAAGTTAAACTTGCCCTCTTGAGATATCTGTTCGTACTCGTCAGCTGTGATAAATGCAAAGCGCTCTATCATGATTCACAGGACCCCTTATCTGAGTGAACTCTCTATCAGTGCTAGTGATTGGTCGTTCTCCTTGTTGTCCTTTCCTTAACCAGTAGATCATATCATGAATTTTGTTCTCGCCTTTCCAATCTTTCCCTTTCGGAGCACATGTTCTAAGGTCCATAGTCCCCTTTGCTGAGACCTTAGGGTTGGTCAAGTTTGACTGCCAAATTGGATGAAGTCCCCCAGTTAGGAACCTAAATCTTTCTGCGGAGGAATATTCCCACACTATTCTTGGTCGTGGGTTGATTGCGTTGTTAATCAATCCCATTTTACTTAGATGATAAAAAGTCCCTCGTAGACAGTAGACATGACAAGTCTCCTTGTTGTTTTCTGTCAAGCATGACACTTCTTCTACTCTCGAGCACGATCCTCCTGCTCTCGGGGAATGAACATCTTTCCATTCAAGTATTGAGCCTGCGTGCTCGTCTCGCACACTTGATCTGTAATTTATCTTGCTCAAAATCCCTTTGTCTTTTGCCATATATGTATTTCGTGGATGAACTGTTATCTTGCTCGAATCCATGGCTTGTTTCCTGAGCCATGTTGCTCGTCCTGAGCCCTATTGCTAATACTGAGCTCTCTTGCTCGTTCTGAGCATTTACACAGCCTATAGGTCCATAACGAGGAGGAAAAACCGAGCTAACCATGAAAAAATTGTGCAGGAAAAGTGACCCACACGCCAGCGACGAAGGCGCGTGGCGCCGGAGCTCCGGCAGGTCTGGAGGCACGTGGATGGTTAACCAGTGCTGGGTTCTTCACGCCTGGCTAGTTTTTTCGAGATGATCGCGATGCTACTCTCAGATTTCCATGGGTCTCTCTCTAACTTGTTGCTCTGACACCAAGTCAGAAATACCCAAGAGTTGAGAGAGATACTGTTTGAAGAGGGAGAGAGAGCTGAAATATTTTTCTGTTAATAGTGTAGAAGTACACTACAATGCTATTTCTACCACATTTACATGTTACACTAAGCACCCTAGAATATAAAAGCTATACAATATTGACCCATTTTCCCATTATTCTTAACAGATTTTTTTAATATGAATGGTAATTAGAAAGGATAAGATAGATTATGAGAGAATTGCTTAGGGTGAGTTTGGACGATTGGTTTTCTTTGTATGGTTTTGAAAAAAATTGGTTTTTGAAAAAGTTAGATGTTTTCGTAATACCAATAATACCCTTGTGAGAGAAAGGAGAGATGAGAGAGAAAAGTTGTATTGGGAAGAGAAAAAGGAAGAGAGATGAATAAAATAATTAATGTAGGATGATAGGGGTATGATAAAATAGTAGGTTATGTATATGTTATTTTGGGATAAAACCTAGGTAGTGAACAAAATTGGGAAAAGAAGTGTAACGAAAACCAGGAAAACCCGGCGTCCAAACTCGCCCTTAATGCTCTTGAATTAAGGTTTTTGTGTTTTGTACCTCTTTGTCTGTGTATGTTAGTTTAGGCATTTTTAGATTGAAGAAGATTAGTGTTAGATAGGCTGCTCAGTAGGGGGTCCTTCGTTAACAGAGAAAACAGAGTATGACCTGTTAACTAGGGGTCAGCTGAGATTGGAGAGTGATGAATATCAAGACATAGCCAAGTGGAGAGAGATGGCAGTTACATTGGACACTGATCACTGGTACTTGTCAAAACCAATGCCCATCAGAGCTGAGCTTTGAGAGGCAAAATACATAGCAGTGAATTACATGAGAAAAAATCCAAACTGAATTTAACATGAATGATCATTATTTATAGTGATTGTCTCCTCGTGAAAGCAAGTAACCGGGAAATTAGTTCATGACAACATGTGTCCCAGGACAGTTCCGTTGTTTCTCTCCTCTAGCCAAGGCTAAAATTGTTCTCAGCCACCATTCAGAAACCCGATTGATCCCAGGCATGGGGGTCTCCTGAGCATGATGAGATCCTGTTAAATGAATTCTCCAGGAGTGCTTCCATTTAGAGATGAGTGGTTTCCCTATGTCCCGTTGTGGGAAGGAAGGTTATGGTGTTCCCATTAGCGTTTCTTGAGCTTGAGTTTGCCTCAGTTTGGAGTTCTCACAATGGGGTGTATTGCCGGGCTTACTTTGAGTCCCCTCAATCGGGCTTTATAGGGAGTCTCTCTCTCTCTCTCTCTCTCTCTCTCTCTCTCTCTCTCTCCAAGTGGAGATCTCATGCCACATATATACACATACACAAGCACAGTCGTCAATAATTCATCTATATCTGGAAATCTTTAATTCCTAAGTTTTATTTCTGTAGATTGCTATATTACAACTTGTTATGCTTTTGGCAGAAACTTGTATGTCACTTGTTTTCTGAATCTTTAGCATTGTTGCCTTCTTTTTGTGTTTCTCTATGGGCATAGGTCAAACCGGAGATTATTAGCTGGTCACCACGAATCATTGTATTACACAACTTTTTGAGTAATGAGGTATGCAAATAATATCTATACTCCCACATTTTATTTCATAATTTCATGGCTGATCTTGTAAGTTATTTTCTTGTCACCTGAATACTTTAGAGTATAACCTCAAATACTTTTGTTGGACGTACTGATTTTTATCAATGATATTATACTCTGTTTTCTTGATACTGTCATATTTATGTATTCAAAGCTGAGTATTAATCAAATAAAGTGCCTTGCAGTATTCTGTTGCAAACTTACTACCTGATAGAACACTCAAGTGCCTCTACAAGCTAAAGCTGTAGGAAATACCCTCAATGTGTATTAAATTAGTGAGGTATTGCTCAAGTAATTTCTTTCAGCATGCTTGATGGGGCACTGAATCATTCCGATCAATCTAATGCCTAGAGGACCTTACAGTTTAGCTGACTTTCTGTCTTCTGCATATCTTTCCAAAAGAAAACAAAAGGGAAGACTTGTTTAACCTTTCGGCACGTCATAGTTGCCATAAAATGAAAAAGTATATTTCAAATCCTAATTGCTTTGAATACTAGCTTTTAGCATTATAAACTTATTTAGGTAAAAAACACTTTTTTTAGGATTCAAAAATTAGGGGTTCTCACTGGAGTAATGATCCCGCTAGTGTTAAATATCTTTGTGCGATCAGTTGTATGGCTGGTATGGAAACAATAGGGGCTCAGAAACTCGCGGTGGCCCGTAGAATCTTATGCACAAAGTGTTTACCAACTCTATTGTTGGATTCCCAATGAGAGCAGGTTTATAGTGCAACCTTAGGCGGCCATTTTGGTAGATGAAATTCTTCTTCTTTGAGTTGGATGACGTTCCAATTCGAACTTTATTGTTCAGGATTAGAGCTGCTTTCATTGGAAATCCTTTTCCCCATAATCTTCACTATAGGTGATGGATAAACTCACCCCTATTCTTTGGTGCCTTCATTGTTTTTATCCTACTGATTCTTGCGTGTATGGGCTCCTTTGATTCTTGACTCCTCTGACAGTTTTGCATCTGAAAGATGTCGCATGAAAGTACAACTATTGGGGTGATTCCGAAGCAAAAGTTATGGTGCATATATTCACAAATGATTCAGCCGTTATGATTTGCGGCTGTTGTGCAGACCCTAAACAGTTTTTCTTTCTGGGCATCTCAATGGGTCCAATAATCACCTTATCTTTGTACATTGTTCTGGCATGGACATTTTTAATGATTTTCAGAAAACCTGGCTCTTTCCCTGTAGTTGAATCATTCTACTGTATAAAAATATAAATATGGAATTTGTTTTTCAAATTACCAAATATACAGAAAAGCAAACTTGAATTTTCATTCCGTTGATGGCATGATTTCTTGTTGGTGCCGAAATAACATTGTCCTGTTTCGTTACCATCCATGAAGAAGAAGTATGCTTGGGTTCCTGTTCTGCTGATGTAAGAAATTCAGCACAATAGTTACGACATAATGTCTTGTTGATGAAGCAACTGTAAAGTCTTCTTTGCTGCTAATCACTTCTGGAACAAACTGTTGTAGCCCTGGTGGTGATAAGATTTTGCATATGTAACTCGAGACTTCAGCAGATTATTGCTAGGAAAAGCCATATTGAAATGGCGTTCTTTCCCAATTTTGGGTAATAAAACAAACATGTTCATACCTTACCTTTTTTTGTTTTCCCAGTGTGGTCCCGTGCGTTTTTTCCCAATCAAGTCACTTAGCTAATAAGTGTGCCCAATGCCATCCTTCCATTGAGGATTCCGTCAAAGCGTTAATGGACTTGGTGTGACATAAGTGACTTGATTGGGAAAAAGAAATGCATGGAACTATAGGCCAACAGCTCCGTCCCCTAACATTTTTTTGTTTTTGTCCTATACCTTTTCTATTCCCAATCAAATCACTTACCTAAGTGTATCAGATGAAAACCTTGCGTCCATAATGCCGTTAACCTAGAATGCAGTCAAATGGTTAAATGAATTTGTCACATGACTTCACATGACTAACATACTCGTGAGTTGGAGGATGATGACTCCAGATAGACTTTCCAATGGCTATAAGCTGCTTGTGATACTCGAGTAAGCTCTTTCAGATGTTGGGACATATTTGCCTGCAATTTGATTTTGAACTGCTCCGTACCTCAAGAGGCTGGCAAATTCTACATATTTGTAAACATTTGGCAGCTGAAGTGGAGATTGGGGAGAACACACCGAGAGAGAAATTAGGGTTTTATAGAAGGGGGAGAGTAGTAGTGGGAGAGAAAGTCCACAACGAATTTTGGTCGACTTGCAATCACCTGTGCACATTCCTTTTTTCTCAATGGCTACCATGATTACTGATCGTAGACATATGAGAGAAAATGTAGAGTTGAGCTCGTAAAAGCCGTAATATAGTGTGTTTTACAACCTCCCTCCCAAATTAAGACTTTGTCTTGAATTTATACATGCTTTTAGAGAGTATTTGAATGTATGTGTTCTTCCTTTAATGCCATCACATATACTTTAGCGGCGTTAAATATAGTGGGGTCCATTACTTCTGTCACATAAAAAAAGGCATTATAGATAGAACGACCATATCCAGGGTGCTAAGCACCCAAGTCTCCTGCTCATAAAGGGTCTAGAAAGGGTGGGTTGTAAGCAGCCTTACCTCCAATCTTTGAAAGGCTAATTCCAGGACTCGAACTTGCGCCATAACGCTGGTTACAAAGCCAGTTGCCGAAGTGCCAAGGCGGACCTTCAAAAATGGCATCATAGATAATTAAATTAATAAGGCTTCCTCAAAAAGGGAAAGGGACTTATTTTTGGCACACGCTGCCTGTAATGGAACAAGGGACTCTTGTTTTCGGACGTAGGAGTAAAACATGTGTTGCACACAGTTTGATTGGATGACATTACTGAAGTGCTCTAGGTTTTGATTTCATAGCTTAATCAAAATTTCTCTTTAGCTCTACGTCGTAAAAACCAATGAAACTTTGCTTCATCTAGGATAATTTTAATTTTCAATGATATTTGAGTTAGAATAACAGAAACAGATTTTTTGTGCTTATTGTTGGCAATGACTGCTGATGCTCACTTGTAGATCATAATGAAAGTCGTTTTTGATTATGTAATGTTTTTGCCCTTTGTAGGAATGTGATTATCTGAGAGCAGTTGCCATGCCCCGTCTGCAGATCTCAACTGTCGTTGATGCAAAAACTGGGAAGGTATGTAAAGGATGAAATGAATGCCATAATTTTGATAAATATAGGGTAACTGCACCACTCGTTCCTGTACTATATTGTGAATGCACCATACGTCCTTGTACCAGAAAAACCCATTTTTTTCATCCCTGTACATTTTGACGGACGCACAGATTGAGCCTCTATCCATTTTCTTCTTTCATTCTACACCTAATTAGTAAATATTTAATCTTATTTATTAACCAATTTAGTTTAAAAGATAAATTTATTTTATTAGGCTCCAAGTTGTCAAACCGCGAATAGTATGGAGAATCGGAAGACCTAAAATCGTATCGTGAATCAAATCGTAAGATTCGGAACAAAATCGTAAAAAAACATAATTACTAACTAAATTTGATTTTAAAAACATTAAAAGGATATAATCATCATGATAAATGATTACTAATGAATAATATGAACTTTGAAGTATAATTCAATCGTTCATGTATGAAAGTAGCATCTAAATAGCACAACGAAAGTATAAAAGATTATTACTAATTTTTAAATTTACAAATTTTCAATTTACATTATTAAATCACACATTTACAAATGTAGTATTACTGTAATAATTTTTCACTATTACAAATTTATTCTTTATTAAATTAAAGGTAGACAAAAGACGGATCAGAAAAAGGATCAGACTGATACTGGTGGTCTAATACTAAATTTATACTAAATTAAAGTATAATTAAAATTTGTACTTTATGGATTATTAAAGGTAAAAGACATAGGAGATAGGAAGAGAGAGTCAAAAGACTCGAAAGGATCAGAAAAAGAGAGGAAAAGAAGAGATATAGTAGAGAGACCAGAGGCTTACGTGGGCTGAGCGGCAACAGCGACTTGGCGACCTCTTTCTTGCGAACGGGACGACTTTTACACGAAAACTGATGGATTGCTGGTCTCACCTTGGAGTATACTTCCGGTGGATAGGGGAAGTCGTGGGAAAAAAAAAAGGTTTTTAAGGGTATTTTAGGGTTTCTATCAAGTTTGGACCCAACCCGACCCACGAAACTGAATCGGAAACGAATCGTTGGATTCGTGCTATTCGGGGTCATATCGAGCGATTCGTGGGATTCTCGAGGGACTTCCGATTCATCCATGCGATTCGTATCTAAAGGTGTGTGAATCGAGCCGAATCATCTGATTCGTATCGTGAATCGTACGATTCTGATAACGTCCCAAAATGGGTGTCAATTTTTGACTCATTTTGGTAAACTTAATTAACTATTGACCAAATATTTATAAAAAGTTTATATAAATGGATTGAACATATAATAAATGTTTAAATTACTTTTTTTTTCTACAATGAATAAATATCAGAATCTAAAACATGCTAAATATTTTATAAAAAGTAATTTGATAAATTTTATGTTGAGTTTTCAACAAAAAAAACTGACACTCATTTTGGGACGTAGAGATTACCTTGTTACTGTTTATTTTCAGTTGTTGAAATATCCTATACCTAATTAATAATTATTTAGGGTGCGTTTGGATAGGTGATTTATTGATTTGGTTTTTGAGATTTTGTAATGATTAAAGTAAAAAGTAAGAGAGAGATAGAGAGAAAAAGTGTGAGACCAATGAGAGAGAAAAATCAAAAATCAAAAATCCTAGGTGAAAATCACACAGGAGAGCACGACCTTAAAGTTTTCTCTCTTTTGCTTACATTTCAAAACAAGTAATTTTACAATGGCTGATCACTTTTCAGTTTAGGAAGATTCGAACCTGTGGCAATTGAGATTTGAGACCATCATAATCAAGAAGGAAGGAAAGTTGAGTAAATTCAAAATCAGCAGGGGCAATAATGTCAACTAATTAATAGATAAAGGAAGGACAACAAAATGAAAAGGAAGAAATTAGACCCTGGCAGAAATCCTTGCCTCCACTTCGCCGTGTCGGAAGTCGTCCAGTCGATCAGTCCCCACCACCCCGAGGTGAATTTCTTCTACAATTGACCGAATAAATTTGAGATTGAGATTCGGAAATTGAATTTGAGAGAGATATGGAGGTGGAGTTGGAGCCGCGGGTGAAGCCACTGAGCTTCAAAGTGAAGGGGATGTCCCGAGAATCAGCCGCGCAGAAGGCTTCCCACGTCCTAGACACCGATCTTCGCAACCACTGGTCCACCGCTACTAATACGAAGGAATGGATTTTGCTCGAACTCGATGTAAGTGACCACTTTGTGTGTCTGTGTGTACTACTTGAGCTGCTGCTGCTGCTGCTGCTACTGCTTTATGATTCAATTTTGTTGCGTTTGCTCGAACTCGAACTCATTTTGCTATTCTATTAGCATTTGAATTTACTAATTTAACTCTTCCGCTGTACCCTAGGAGGATTTGTAGTTTTGACTTTTCAAAGTTCATTAGACCATTTTCGTGTGTAATGCCATTACTGTGAGGGGTTTAAGTATCTTTTGGAATTTAAGACTTTTGCAAATAGAAGGTAGGTGTAGTTTGACATTGTAAAATTCTAAAGGAGTCGATTCTGGGAAAGCTTGTACAAGTTTAAGTCTATGAATCAAAATTGTCCTTTATTGTAGCCCTCCCACTCTCATTATTACCTTTAGTGATCGAGATCCGATAACCGTTAAATATTTGAGTTATATGGTCAAAATCTGTTTTGAAGGAAGATATTGATGGTGTATTATTATGTTACCATCACATTATGCCATCAAATTTGTTCATGGCACAATGACCTCGCTGAAAGTTGGAGCTAGGCTGCAACGGGTAAATATGAGTTTCTTAGGGTCAGGTCAGGAAGTTCATATGTATTGATATGATATAAGATGATATAATGATTAAAGTGAAAAAGTAAGAGACAAATAGAGATAAAATTGTGGGACCCCGATGAGAGAGGAAAAATAAAAATCATGACATATCAAATAAGGGACCCGAGCCTTAGAAACCTGTAGATTTATAAACGCAAGTAAAACACATGAGCTCGATTCGATAGATGTAACCAACTTGAAC
>JAOTQG010124656.1:0-10358 GCA_025631175.1 Iris virginica | reverse complement strand
AATAAAATCTGTAGATATTACTCCTTCTCCCCAAAAAGGAATGTCAAATTTGATCAGATATTTATAAAACTTTACTTGTTCTCATGAATTTACAAAGATAATTATTGATGTTTACTTAATACATTCACAGTGATGTAAAATATTCCAATGTAATAAATGATCATATTGTTAACAAATAATTTGACACTATAATATAATTGTTGCTACCTCTCGAATATTAACACTCATTTTGTAAAGAATAGAGCAATTGCTTTTATCTATTAATTTTTTTGAATTTTTAAGAACTTGCTCCCGTCATTTCGGATAAAGAGTCCATTATCCATTTGAGATGTTTTACTTCAAGAGTTCACTTTTAATAATCAAGCTATAAATAATTTTTTTCTAAATTTTTTCGTCCATATTCAAAATAGAATTATTTTATCACATATTGTTAAAAAATATATAAATTTAGTATAATTTGTAAGAAATATAAATTTTAAATATTTTACTTTAACATATGAACTCTTTACCCACAACGAAATTGGTAATAATGGTAAACATAGGTATTCTTAACGAATAATTCTATATCCACAAAGAAATGATCCACAGTTGATAATATTTTTAACATGGAGTACTAATAATAATTTTAACTGGATAATGATAATTAAAATATAATTTTGATCCCATTATTATTATTATTTTTTTGCCCCAAGGGGACATGGGAAGGGATCGAACCTAAGACCTTACGTGCTCGGCTCTACCACTGAGTCACCCCTTGGTTCCCATTTTGCTCCCATTCTCGGTTGGTACTCTTTCTATAATTTTTTTTTTGGCCATATCAACTGAAATTAAATGGACTTTTACACACTATTTTATGCTTTTGTGCATTTTCGACAAACATTTTTGTGGCAGCAACATTTTCACTAGGAAACCCTCAAAGAACAAAGGTGATTTAAAAGTCCTAATAAACCTTTAAAAGAAAAAAGAAAAAAAGGTCTTTAGTTTTCAAGATCACGTTATAAGTTTCATCCATATATTTTTCCATCAACTGCTCAGTTTTCAATGTTTTTATAGATATTAGTAGCTCCACGTTCTTTTTGTGTTGTTTTCTTTACGCGAATTAGGATTTGGGAGAGGGATTTATGTTACGATTATTGGATGATACTCATCATAAGTAAAGAATAGGTGCGTAAATTTATACAAGTTTAAAGAAATTGATTTAACGCGTTTCATCGGTCATGTATAAATAAAAGATCTTAACATTTAATATTAGAGTAGACATCTCATGTCTTGAGTTTGAGTCACGAAAAAAGCTACATAAGAAAGGGCGACCTGGAACAGATTGTGAATGGCACGGCACCCATACTAAGAATGAAACTTTCTAGTTTACTACTATTTTTGCCAAAACAAAACTAGTTTGTCCTCAAGTACAAACTCATTTCCCCAAGTTATTAACTTTCAAAAGATAAAAATAGAAGACTTGGAAGTCTAAAATGGAGTGTTCCCTCCATCCCGAAATAGATGACACTTTATTCTTAATCAAGAATAAAAAAGTTTGGGACGGAGGGAGTACACCATACACCATAAGTACATCAAGAATTAAACGCCCTGATTTAATGGAACCCTTCCCAGTTTGAAATGGTGATGTTCATGGCTACTATGAGATACCTGATGATTGTAGCAATCATATGTTTTCGACAGTAGAGCCAATCCATGTTGACACTTTCCAGTTTCCAGTATGAAGGGTTTAAATTGTAAAAATTTATAGCATGAGGAAACAAGACTAAATATTTACTGTAAGACAAGTCTTTAAGCCAATGCTAGTTGGCACACACATATGGTGCTTCAGAAAGAAGGAAAAAGTATTGTTAGTTAGCACACACACGGTGGCAAAGTAGGCCTCATAATCCGATGATTCTAAACAAACAATACTATTCAATATATCATAGAGTTACATATTTCAAAATTTCGGAAATGTATGGCTTTAACGAATTCACTGTATGATGACAAGGTTGCAAGAATTCACTGTAGAGAAATCCTTAATACAACGTTTGACATATACATGGCGGCTAAGTAGCCTACAATTTATGTACCTTCCCAACTATTGTAGTTCTATGAATTCTGAAAGAAGAAGTCTGTATATGGCATGGCGGCCCAATGATGTTTTTAAGTTTTTGACACCACTGCTTCCTTGGCGGGCTATGTCATGAAAGATTCACCGCACCCACACTGACCTTTAGAGTTGGGGTTGATGAATATGAACTCAGATCTGTATGCCAGAAACAAATAAATTAAATTGGGAACATACATTGTAAGACATAAGCAGATAGAGAGATGAATGGATGGATAAAGCCAGAGAGAAAGACATAACTCAGATCTGCTGACTTAGGTTTGCTCGTTACTATTTTGTGAAAGGATTGCATCACTAGAGCACTTAGTCAACTCAACTTATTCAACTGTTTCAGTTTGATTGTCTATAGAAGTTCCAAAGAAATGATAAATGACCGCAGATTCTACACAAGTTTTGAGCTTCTTATGAAACATAACTAGATCTACAATAGTATATCTTGCTTTGTACTTGAGTACATTTTAAAATTCTTTTGTAGCCGAAAGGGTGTAATTGGTTCAGTTTGGACAAAAAGAGGAGCGAACAGCACGTGATTGGTTTGTGAAATCTGGAACCGAACCAAAATGAACCATATGAACCTTGGAACTGAACCAAGCTGCAATGGTTCAATTCCGGTTCAGTTCAAAATGCAGTACCATATGTCATGGGTAAAAGGGTAGCTGCAAATGTTAAGCCGGTCTCCTTATCCACAGTCCACCCGTTCAGAATACACAATCCCTCAGGAGCTCCATCCTTGAATACTAGCTAATCGTATAAAAATAGCCAACCAATCAATTCCTAGTATTAAGAATCCACTTCTCATATTCTGGTGCACACGAATACACACCTAGTACCACGTATCAGCAGAGCAAAGGATAAAGACCGTTCAAATTCAACTTAAAACAAATCAATTCGTACCACAAAGAAGAAAGCACCGGTAGAAAGACTGAACAAGAGGAATCTTTCATCAATGATTGGTGAACCAGCAGATCCGTCACCCTTCAATCTCCTTGCTTTATTTTCACCCATTTTCATTTCTAGCAGACTTTCATACAGTTAGGCATATATGATGGCCAACAGAATAGGACAAACAGCTACAAGGATCCGTAATTAGGTTTCAAGGTTAAACGGAAGGGATGGGAAAGGGAGGGAAAGGCATGGAAGGGAAGAAGCATTCTGAAGTAAAAGAGAATGACGGTTTAGGGTTTTCTTTTCCAATATCCTTTTATACCTTAATGCAGTGGTTGAACTTAATGTACAACTAATAAAGAATGGTCACATCATATATGGTTTTAGAGCTTGGTTCAAACAGCTCAGTTTGGTGATTCAAGCAGCAGTGGCTAAACCGTGCTGAACAAAACGACTTGGTGTGACAAAAATTTTAACCTGTCCGAATCACATGCAATGAACCGAACCAGACAGCCTAACTTAGTTCTGTTTGGTCCCAATCCACAGTTCAGCGGTTTGGATTGAGAGAGTGAATGAATTTTCCTTCTTTAACAAAAAAAACACAGTACTTAATCAAATTGTCTCCCCCAACCCATATATAGCCCAAAAAGTAGATTAAAACAACATTTATCCCTTCTAAAACCTCCCTCTCATACTTGACTACGAGCCCATGCTTCCCCTTTCAGGATGATTAATTCAACATAAATGTTCACTACAAATACTTATTTTTCTTGAGGAAAAAGGAAAGTTGCGTACACAAGTTTTTGGTGGAACCACATATAAGTTAATTGTGTCCACACTTCCCTTTGTTTTTTATAGTATGTCAATAGATAATTACTAAACTATGTGTTGAGTCAAATAGGACTCTTATTTACGATGAGACAATACATATTTCTATGTACTCTCAAAATGAGTATCACTTAAAATTATACGAGGGGTGATTGCACAAAATTTCGTCGAATCAATATTATGCCCCCAACGTCTTGAGTTTACACATTTTATCCTTCTTTGACCATTTCTAATGAAGAACTGGAATTAATGTATGTGAACCGCATGTACTTCTAGTAAGCAAAATAGTTGGCGAGAGAAGTAATTAATTACACCAGGTTTATATGTCTGTTGCATTCCTCAAAGTTAATGAACTCGCACATCATTTGTACAAGGAAGAGTTCCAAACATAAAGACAGCAGCGAGCATCACCAAAGCCTCTCTTATGTGGCAAAAGATTTTGCAGATCTTGCCTTTCCACAATGTCTTCCAACCCTTACCATTCCAGGTATCATTGTTTACTTTGGCTCCACATCATTTCTTATTTTTCTTGCTTGGCTTGTTCTCATTCTTATTATGATGATTTATCTTCTCTTTGTAGCTTTTCACATTATTGACAGGAATCAATCCTCAACAACTGTGATTTTCAACAATAGTTACAATATTAAATTCTTATTCTTGTGCAACTATGAGACATAAATCACACACTCCAATCTGTGCATTTGACATCAATCATTTTGATTAATACTATTCAAGCAGCCATTACGCACTAGGGTACCTATGAAGAATGCCAGGAGTATTAGTGTTACTGGAATGGTGCAACAATATTATGATGTTCAAGAGTAAGAATGAATGGAGCAAAATATCTTAAAACCTAAAGGAAGGAAATTCAGAGAAACAAAATATTTATCAAGCATGATTTCCACTCTGCCATAAACACCCTCAAAGCTACTTTCTGCAGGAGAAGATATAAACATGTGTACCTTAGCTTGTCATCCACAAAATCCATCTTTGTTCCAATCACGTGCATGAGAGCTTTTGGATCAATCAGTATCTTCACGCCTTTGTCCTCTACAAGCTCATCGAACTTTGCTTTCTCATCTATACATATCAAAGGCAACATAAGCTTGGAGTCAGTTAGAATTGTTAATATAAAAAACATATTAGTTATCAGCACAAATTTGTACGGTCATTGCTGTATACAGCAGCGTCATGTCATGCTGGCAAGCATTCACAGAGCAAAACTATCCATATCTTTGATGAAAACTGCCCGCAATCAGCATATATCAACCATGAAAAACAAGGTGAACACCAGAATGTCCTAAGCAATCATCTCAAGTTATCAGCAGAAAAATATATTGATAAAAGTGGCCCTTTAAGATGAGATATATAGAAGAACGATGATAGTTTTTCTTTCTTTCTGAGGTAAAAGCAATTAAAAGATACAGCACATGTATATGAGTGAGGCATATCAAGCATTAATGAACATCCAAAACTAACATAAGAGCAATGAAACTTTAAGGAATAGACCAACTGATACGAAGTACATTCTAGCATTCGTAGGCCAGAGCAAGGGTATCCAAATTACAATGAGGATTTTCACTCTCTGATTCCTCCTTAATTATAAGTTCAAGTCGGCAATACTTAGTTATTAAGCTTACGGATAATCACTGTTGGCAATTCATATAACATGTTCAGAATGAGCACATCTGAAGAGGAACATGGCAAAAAGAAAGGTAAACATAAATCAAATAAGGGGAACTTCTCAACTTGAGAGACAGAAAATGAGAAAGCAAGCAACTGTTCTTCAATTTATTATGCAAGCAGGAAGATGTATATCCTTTACCCACCAACTGTCTACTATTACAGTAAGGTGGTGCAATTCTGCTAACAGGAATCTGCTAAAAGAAATAGTAATGCTACTTCAAGACAAAAGATGAAATCTCAACTCATTCGTACTTGTGTTGTAAGTCTTAAAAAAATGCAGTATATGTAACTATGCATATGGCTCTGCTAATATAATGGCGGGTGTGCAGCAGAATAAGAAGAAGACTGAATATGGTAGATCATCAAAAAATAGCAAACATATCAGAGAAGAGATGAAGAGACGGGCGAGAGCGTGAAGAATTCAAACACGTAATACTCTGATTAAGCATCAATATGGAACATTCTAGTAATTGCATCTTTATTATCTAGATCTAGAACGTTCTATTTTACAAGTCCATTTTCCTTTTATCCTTTGGTTTTCCAAGTCTCTTTGGAAGTCTGAAATTTAGGTGCACGAATTAAGACATTTGACAGGTCTTTTGTAGTCTATAAGTACGTTGGATGTACTCAGCAATATCAGAGTTAAAATCTCAGACTTGAATAAAAATTTCTGGTTTATCATGTTCCTTTGAGAACACTTGCTTTTCTATTTGGGTTTTCCTATTGTTTCACCCAAAGAAGCATGGGCTCCAATACGTATCAACGTATGATCTCACCCTCTCACACTACCGCCTGTGTTAGTTGGTAACAGAGCCGAAGATGGTCCACAACTTTGCAACGAAGCATGAAAGACGAGATGAAATATCTCACAGATAATTTTAAAGTATCCGACTAGATAATACGCCTACTTACAGATTTCAGAATTTAATACTCAAGCCTGCCAAAAAAAACAAGGACTCGGTCATTTTTAAAGTATCCGACTAGTTAATACATCTACTTAGAGGCTGAGATTACAGACACTCAGGTAGTTAATGCATTCATGCATGAAGCTCGGACACGTTAACTTGTTACCACAAACAAATTTGACTGAAAAATAAAAATTATCAACGCAATCTCCCTTATATACCTAATAGGCCTAGGATCATTTACATTGTCAACAGCCCCTATTCTGCATCATAACATGCAAGATATTTGAAATATCACAGATATATGTGTATTTAAGAGCCGTTTCTAGCACTACAACAACAAAATGGATAATCAAAAACAAACAACGTTAGCAAGGAAGTCACAAAAAAATGTTGCTAGGCTTGATCTTGTCCATTTTTACCATACTCTCTCTTCAATACATATATTTGTTTACCTAATCGGCTAATCCTAGTGGCATTAACACAGCTAACCAACCTTTTATGAAGACTTAAATTCAATCCCATCACTGTATCATTTTCCAGCAACCTACTTCTTTTAAAAATCTAAGGTTCTGCACATGTTTACGGCTTTTGAATGGTCTTTTATCCTTAACAGACTCTAAGTAATAACTGCAGATAGAAAGGAAGGCCTCAAAAGACAATTCCACTAGAATCTGGATACTGTGTTATGTGCAGACATCAGACCTTCTCTTTGATGTTCAGTGACATGAATTATGGTGCTACTTTTTAGCCCTTTGTACGAATGCTGAGATCTCCTTCATAATGAAGGTGCTTTTCCTTCTTAATTATAGAGGACACAGAAGTGGTAAGCATGAAGTCTGATTGTGGCTACAAGGCAGTATGCTTAATAATTGACACCCGAATAATTTATAGAAATTTAGGCATTAGACGTCATTCTAAACATGTGATAGATATATTTATTAGCAGATATTCCGATATTAACTACGATAATAGCCAAGTAAAATTTACTGCAGCCTCCAAAAGGTGACACTCATTTTGGGACGAAGTGAGAAATTTTTTTTACATCTATATTTTTGTAAGATGTTTACTCCCTCTCTTCCGAGGAAAGAGTCCACTATTCTATATTGGGAAGTTACATTAAAATAGTCGATCTTCAAACATTAAGCTAAAAATAATTAATGTTTTCTCAATTTTTTTCTTTTATATTTAATACGATAGTTTTCTCGCATATTGTAGATTTTTTTTTAAAGGTTTTGTACAATTCATTATCAACATAAAGTAGTAAAAGTATAAACTCAAAAAGTTTGACTTTCAAATGTGAACTCTTTAGCCAAAACGAAGGGAGATATCCCTATGCATATTTGAACTAACTAAATCCTGATTGATAGCGGCGATACGGAGAGGTCAGGAAAGGTTCCTCATAATTCATCAACCATTCAATCCATTAGCATGCCCATACTACAGCTTTTTCTCAATACTATCTTCCTTCTACTAGTCTAATTCAAACCTAATTCTACATGAATAAAGTATTACTATTCATGTCAAAGCAGCAAAAACATATCTTATCTTCATTCTATTTTCTTTTTAACAAAGACCCTACGTATCATTAAACTTCACCATGAGAAGCTCACTGTAATTATACCCCTTCCACCCCACTCACGGAAAATGGCCTACTCTCTATTGTTTTGGAATGATCCATTTAAAGAGACATTTTTAAATGTTAAGCCAACAAAATTTACTAGTACCTAAAATTTACCTCAACTCATATAGAATTTCGAGCTAGAAACCATTTAATTCCTAAAAATTAAGACGCGCTTACAGGAACTAAAAAGAAAAGCACCATAATTTTTCCTTTAAATATTTGATTTCCAAAAATGGACTCAATTGAGTCGAAAAGTCACAATTATATCATAAGCTTGAAGCCAAGGGCGAAATTGATAACTGCACTCATCCTGTCACCGAGAAAATTATAGTCTCAGTCGTACATTTTATGAATTTGTATCATTTCCAACAATTTTACCTTCAATAGAAATGAGACTCTTTTACCGCGAAACACATAAAATGAAAATGAGACTATATTTTTAAGACGGATATTTCAATTGATCAGATAATCTTTAATGAATTTACATGAAGTAATTCTGTGTTTTATGTAAATATTTCAGTATGAAATTTCTACATGACCACAATTTTTCAGACAAAAAAAAGGAAAGAAAGCATAATTATCATGATCAATTAGTCTGAACAGGGATGTGAGGTGCGAACCGGCATAATTGAGGGTGTAGGATAAGCCGCTGCAGCCCCGAGACTTGACGCCGAGCTTCAGAAAGGAGCGTTGGCGGTTCTGGAGGAGGTGTCGTATTCTATCGGCGGCAGCGTCTGTTAGGGTTACGGCTTGACGACGGACGGCTGGGGCGATCTTCTCCGCTGCTTTTGCCAATGTTGACGACGCCATGTGGATGGATCGGCTCTTGTACGGGTAAGGAAACGGGGTGATTTGGCAGCTTCGTTTGGATGGCGGTTACGGTAACGCGGTAACTGATTTCGGACCCATTTTGTTTATAGAAACTCAATTGGTATAGTATATCACGATGTCTAGGCATTCTTAGGAATGCCCATTTGATTTATAAATGTATATAAAAATTTTGAATTATATATAATATAAATATAAAATATATATGAATTACTTAATTATCATATTCATAATTATTATGTAAATTTTATGTTCATATTATGTACATAATTTATAAACTTTATATATATTTACGAAAAAAATAGGCATTCTTTATTAGGAATGCCTAGACATATAATATAATTTGTGATGAAAATTTGGGGTTAATTTGAAATAGTAATTTTTTATTTTAAATGGTGTGTTATTTTTATTTTTATTGCATAAATTTTAAATTTTAAAATTTATTATTTTTTTAAAACGATTGAGATAAAATTTTAAATAGATTTTTAAAAAAGTGCAACATTATTGAAAATAAAAAATCTGAACTCATTAATTTTTCCAACAAATTATGCAGGGGCACATATTATGATTATCCTGTCTGTTTCGTTGTAATTGACACTAAAAAATATCGCTTTAACAACAATTAAAACAAAACGTAAAAAATATAAAATAAAAGTTATTAAAGTTTAAAATTCTATTTTCATGTATTAAAAATATCTTTCACTTTGATTATTATAGCGTGCTTTCTGTTGGGAATTTGTGAAGAAAACCTGGATAACTTTGAAGTCGTGAATCAAATCACTTTCAGATTGAACTATTTGTCGTTCAATCGGATAAAATCAAAAGTTTTTCAAGAGCATTTTGTTTGTTTTGTTTGTATTTCTTTGAGAGAGCCTCCAAACCCATCAGCCCTACAAGAGAAAGAAACCCCTCTCTTATACAACTGTCAACGACAGTTTTTGGGAATAAACTGCTAAACGGCAGTTTTCCAAAACTGCCACTGAGCGCTGCACCGTTGGACAGAGCGTGGGGGCGCTCACTGACTGAACGCAGAAAAAGGAAAAGCTGATCATGAGCGCTGCAGCGTTAGACAGAGCGTGGGGCGCCCATTGATTGAACGCAGAAAAATGGAAAAACTGATCTTGAGTGCTGCAGCACTACAAGTGGTGCTGGGGCGCTGGGACTTTGCTTCTCCCGGTTCCTCAACACTCGTTGTATCAAACAAATAAGCGTGCACTTTTATTTGTATATAGTAACGAGAAAACATTAGTTAATCTCTAAATTACACTAAAATACCAACAAACCTCCCTCATTATTGTAATAATTGATTAACTAAATAAAGTCATAACAAACGACAAACTGATGCATAAATGAAATATCGCAACGATTGAATTTCATCTTAGTATATCACACATTTCCAATATTCGAATAACAGAGTGTCACTAAGGATTGAACCCTCATTATTCATAAAGAATACAAGAAGATGATACACACAAAAGTTTACAAACTTAAC
>JAOTQG010124655.1:0-20773 GCA_025631175.1 Iris virginica | reverse complement strand
CTAGAGAACTTGCTAAGCAAGTTGACAAGGAAATCTATGAAGCTGCCCCAAGCCTGGATTCTATTTGCGCTTACGGGGGTGTGCCTATCTCACGCCAAATGAGTGCCCTTGACCGTGGTGTTGATGTGGTTGTTGGAACCCCTGGACGTATTATCGATCTCATCAAGAGACGAGCTCTACAGTTGTCAGAAGTTAAGTTCATGGTCCTAGATGAAGCTGATGAAATGCTCAGCGCGGGTTTTGAAGCTGACATTGAGACGATCTTGGAACATCTGCCACGGCAGCGTCAGACCCTGATGTTCTCAGCGACGATGCCAAGTTGGATTGTACAACTTACAAATAAGTATATGAATAATCCTTTGACTATTGATCTTGTAAGCATTTGATCTAGCCTCCTCTTGTTAGTAGAATACTGGTTATTCACGCTAATCTGCAATGTTTTCAAAATTACTTGACTAACTACCTCTGGATCATTAGTAATACCCAAGTTCCATTGCAGGTAGGGAACTCTGACCAGAAAATTGCTGACGGAATTACCCTGTATTCAATTGAATCTGAAAATTTTGACAAGGCTTCGATTATTGGTCCACTAATAAAGGTCTGATTACCCAACCTTATCCAACTTGAATTATGGTTTTATGCTCATCCTTGTCTACATGTCAACCGTGTGATTTTCATTTCCATCATTCTTGAAATGCTAGATTAACTGCATTTTCTGATACTGTTTATGCTGGTCACAATCGTTCTTCCTCAGCATGTTACGTGTCTTTTCAGGAACATGCAAAAGGTGGTAAATGTATTGTTTTCACTCAAAGGAAGCGCGATGCTGGTTCGTTGGCAAACGCCATGAAAAACTTCAGATGTGAACCTTTACATGGGGACATCACACAGGATCAAAGGGAAAGAACTCTCGGAGGCTTCAGAGATGGTCAGTTTAATGTTCTAGTGGCGACTGATGTTGCTGCTCGTGGCCTTGATGTACCTAATGTTGATTTGGTGAGTCTTTTCATTGTTATTTCATTGCTTTAATTGGTATGGTCTTTCTGTGTTACTAGCTGAATGAATGAAGTAATCATGTGAGCAAAAATAAAATAGAAATCAGATAGAACCTTGAACTTCGAATTTTCATTCTGTTTGTTCAATCCTTACCCCACTTGTCAATCCTGATAAATGATGCATTAATTGCTTCTGAACTAGGTATTATATAATTAATTGTTATGAAACATGCTGAGAAGTAGAAAGATAGATATTGCTGCAACTTGTTTGAGATGAATTTCGGAAAACTCATATTGTACCTGCTTAAAGTAGGTACAGAATCATTTTTATGTTCTGAATGCAGTTTAAGATTGGTATTTTCGTCCAATAGGTTGGGCTAACACAAACTGTCTCTGACATAGTTGTCTGAAGCGTCTCAGGCATTCGAATGGGTTGAGACGCGTCTGCCTGAGAGGTTCTGTTGATTCACTTGTTCCAGGCAAAGTCGCATGTCTTCAGTCACTTCTAGAAATTCGCACATTTCGCCTTCTAAAATTTTAACTAAACTTTTAGGGTCCCTAAGGCTGAATGACACCCTACTAACTGGTAGGGTGAGGAATAACGTCGTACCCTATGTTTAATGACCTGATGAGTTTGACCCTCTGTTTTCACTCTTTCAACTTCCTCCCCTCTCTCATCCACACCCACAGAAACCCTTAATATCTGTTTTCTTTCCTTACATTTCCTAGCAACCTCATTTTTATTAAGTGGGCCACTCTTAATACAGTCTCTTCCCCCAGGCTGGAAGTCCCGTGTGGTTTTCAAATTTGCCCCAAGTTTTCAAGTTCTCCCTAGTTGCTTTTTCTTCTTCTTCTTCCGTTTTTTTAGAGTTTTGAAGATTTTTTTTCCCTTACGACTTTCTAATTGCATTATTATTAATTTCTTACTTGAAGGTTTAGTGGATGTTGAATTTTCTGTTACTGCCAAGGTAATTTCGTATATTACTGTTATTTTAGCATTATACATATGTATTTGATTATTTTATCTTATATTTTCGCTTTTTATTCTGCCTTTTTTTGCTTCTCACCTCGTTTTCCGGTTGCTCAGGAACCTTTTCCCTCGCTTTTCGCCTTCCGCCTACAAGGTTTCTGGGCCTCTTCAAGTACTTCACTTTTTCTTATGGTGACGCCTAGCCCGCGTCCCACTTTCATCGCCAGATACTATAATAGACAGTGACGTAAAATCTTGACTTTTTTCTTTAGTAATAGGGTTTGTAGGTCTCAACCTAATGAATAGAGGGCATATAACTTTTGAAGCTTGGCTATGTCTGATGGATTCTCTATTGCTTGTTGGTGAAGTTAAAGCACATACACTTTCAGAAATATGTTTGAGATCATGGTCCTATCCCAAAGTGTAACTCTTGAATGACTCTAGGGAAGAGGAATAAACTTTAAAAAAAATTACAGCTCAACTTAGCAAGTGTTCCCTGATTTCAGCGCAGAAAATATAAGATGCCTTGATCAATTTGGCTGGTGTGCTGTGATTTGGTTGGCTAGACTAGATATTAGCAATAGATAAATTGATACACAATTTTGAATGGTATTACACAGGAATCATTACTGCGGTAGATGTGGAAAATTTTGGTTGAATACAAATACACTGCTGTTCCTGTATAATCTTTATTCTCTTATCTCACCCACTCATCAATGTCTTTCAACACCATATTCTATCATAATTGGTGTAACCATTGCACAGGTAATACATTATGAACTTGCCGTTTCCACTGAGATGTTCGTTCACCGGACTGGCCGAACGGGTCGTGCCGGGAAGAAAGGAAGTGCTATTCTTATTCATTCAAGCGATCAATTGAGACATGTGCAGGAAATCGAACGCCAAGTAGGATGCAAGTTTGTAGAGGTATGACTCACAAACATATTCTTCCCCAAACCCCTAAACGCATTTAACAACTTTCTGAAAGCCGTCTGGTTTCTTTATGATATATGTTTGCTTAGCAAAATTGAATCTCAGTTTATGAGTGTAACTTCGTTGACGTTATTTTTAAGGATCATGGATGGTGTAATAATGTTGCACCCCTCATAGATCTCATTTATTTGTAGTCGTAAATATGATAATTACTCTCTTCATTCAAAGCAAAGAGCCCACCTTTGGAAGTCAATCTTTTTAATTTGTACTTTTACTATGTATTTTTGTGAATTGTACTAATGTTTCAACTTTATTTTCTACAATAGGAGAGGAAACTACCATTTTTTGAGCAAGAAATAAAATTTTCCCAAGAAACCAATTTTTTATAGCTTAATCTTTTTAGGTGGATACTTTGAGTGAAGCATCGCTAAATATAATAATGACTGTCCGAAACAGAGGGAGTATGAGGATATCCTAGTGCATCAAATTTTATGTATCTTCGATATTGCCTCTGGTACCATTTATCGTACTTTTGGTCTGAAATATGGAATTCAGCTGTTGTGTGCGTGGAACTAATGAGAAAGAAGTACCGTCGTCGGCGTAAATAAAGTTGTATTCATCTAGGGAAAAAAATTGGTTTAGCTGTGGCTAAATCTATTATGTAAACAAATACTCCTCCCTCTCTCTCTCTCTCTCTCTCTCACTAATTTTCCTGCATAATTTTTGGCTGATTTTCCTGGTAATCTGTTTAATTGGCAGCTGCCCAGAATTGCTGTTGAGCCTGGAGCAAGAATCATGATTGGTGACAGCCGCAGTGGTTTCAGCCAGTTTGGGAGAGGGGGTAGTTTTAGTAAGTCGGGATTCGGTGGTCCTGGAAATTATGGTGGTGGAGCTGGCCGTTTTGGCTCCTATAATAGCCCTTCATATACAGGTGGTTTCTCTAGTCCAAATCGACCACGTTTTGGATTTGGTGGACCTAGCTCGGGTAATTCAAGCATGTTCGGGTCTGATCGTTCTGGCAGCTCTGGTGATTTTAATCATTCTAGTGGTTTTGGTAGTCCAAGTTCTGGCGGAAGAAGTGGATTTGAGGGATCCGCTTCAGGCCGTCCCACCGGATTTGGCAGTCAACATTCCTCCAATAATATTGGTAGCCGTTTTGGTAGTAAAGATGAACACCGATCTTGGTTATCAGAGTAGTGGGAGATCTCTCTGGACTTGTTGAGAGGTAAGTTTATTTTGTCAATCTGAAATACTTGTCTGCACTTCTATGACTCCTTTTCAGTAACCCCATTGACTTACTTATGTTGTCTTTTGAGATATATATTGCAATTATGCGAGTTTTATTTGGGCCAGATAATGTGATAGGCTTTGGATGAGTTGGTGGATCTATGATATGGTTACTTTTTGATTAAGAAGGATAGACCCCTATAGTTCTTAAGGATCTGCCATTGACTAATCCACAAGTGACTGCTAGATAGTCCAATAATTCATTTTTGATGTCAACTAGATCGGCGCTTTTTTCCTTTTTCATTGACCTCAATTGGCGTACTAGTTTAATTATGTCTGGGTCCTAGTATTATTAGGAGTATAGTTTTAGCATTATAAATAGAGTTTTAATAATGCCTCAAACTTGTGGGAAGTTGATATTAAATTTGAGTTGACCTTTTAGTCAATTGTGTGTTTCTTCTTCTCTCTCTGGTCTTTGTTTTTCTTCTATTTCCGAAATTCTATAACCCTCCACCCCCCCCCCCCCAAACTTTTTCTTCTTTGCATGCTATTGAAATGACTCTTCAAGTGTTTTTGACATTCAGGTGGGAGGCTGTGATTTCCTGGTAGGATTTTTGCTGCATGATCTTCTCTTGATTGATGTTCAAGTATGACCGCCGAGAAACTTGCGTTGCTGAGTTACAGCAATGCATCCGATCCCATCCCATCCCATCTCATCCGCGATTAGGTGGAAGAATACATAGAACTAGCTTTTTTGGTTCCAGTTTGAGTAACAGGAAGGCTTCTATTTGTCATGTATGTTCCACCTTTTAGCTAAAAATACAATGATTGTTTTCGCACAACACTTATTAATGTTCATCATAAGTGTTAAGTTATGAACAACATTCTTAACTTACAATCACATATAAAGAGTGAAAATGTATGCAAAATGTATGCAACAAGGAACTTGTATGTGTTTTGCCTATAATAGTTAGTGTGGAAACAAATAATTGGTACCATGAATCAATATGATTATATAAACAAAAAACAAAAATTATTTGTGTATAATTCCATCTCATTAACGTTTTCCAATTTTCATCCATTTCCTTTGACTATTTTTCATGATTCAAAAACATTTCAATTAAAACCCAAAAACTCCACACAGATGTACCTATTATTGGAGTAAGTGGGTGTATTTTGTAATCAAGCTTTTCCTAGAGGGTTTCAATGCAAATTGCACAACTCTCCCCCCCCTCCCTCCTCTCTCCATCCTTTCAAATGGGGATGATCATCGTTTCGATTTGCTTCAGTTTTGATCATATTTAATTAAATTTAAAATTCAAATATATTATTTTTCAAAATTAAATTATTATGAATAAAAAATTAGTTTTTAATTTTGTATTTTTGATTTGGCTTTGAAAAAAATTTCGATTTTTATAAGGGTTTTATCATTTCAGGCTCTAATATTTAAATGAGATCAATTTAAATCTTGATGTTCCAAAATTGTTTCAATTTAAGGTGTTTTGAACAGTTTCGTTAAATATCAAACGAAAATAGACTCACGTGCAAAACGTGTGAGTTTTAATTGTGTAAATATGTCATTTTGTCCCCCAATAAGTTTAGGGTCTAAATTGAAATGTTAAAAAATAAATTTTAACTTTTTTCCAATTTAAATTTTAATTAACTTTAATTAAAAAAAATTAATATTTTTATTTTTTAAATTTTATATCATTAATTATGATTAAAGTTAAAATAAATATTTAAAAATCTAATTATAATGACCTAAATTAAAAATATAACTATATCATAATTTAATTAAAACTATATGCTATTTAATTAAAATTATATTCTATCTCAACTATTAATACTATATTAATTCAAAATATATATTAACTTAATTTAAAATATATCCTAAAATATATTTATCTTAAATATTAATATCATTTTATCATTTTAGGTCATAAAATTTTCGTGAGATTGCAATTTACGTTTTGAGGTCCCAGTATTTATTGTTTAAGCACTAATGCTCTATTTTTGTTGCAAACTGAATTATTTTTGGATGAATTTTATTAAAAAGTAACGAAGTGCCTAAAATAAATATTTTTCTTAACATGAGGGCATAAAATAAAATTTCTAAATAAACTTTAATTGAATATTTAATTATTTTCTACTTTAATTAAAATAATATTTTAATTTAAAATAATATTTTATCAAAATTAATACCTTAATTAAATATCCAATTATATTTTATCTTAATTATAATTATTATCTTAATTAATTATCATATCCTACTTTATTTAAAAATAATACCTTAATTTAAAATAATGTCTAATTAAATCATATCTTAATTTAAAATAATATTTTAGTTATATATTTAAATATATATATTAATTAAATTATTAGCTTAATTAATTATTATTGTTAATTATTAAATAATACATTATTGAATGAGAGCAAGAACGATTTATTCAACTTTTCAGTAATGCTTCTAAATTCACTGCAAATTCGCAAAGATTTATCCCGATATCTCCAATAGTATCCACGCGAACAATCCACGAATCAACCTCTTGTTATTTTTGCTAACAAAGGCCTTGAAGATCTTGACAATCAATAAAACCTTCTTCGATATAGATTTGAATATGAATGATTTCTTAATTTAGAAAAAATAATTTTAAACCTAAAATATTCAAATTTTCTCTAGAAAAGACCAAAAGAAAGAGAAAAAGGAGAAACAAAAGAAGGAAAGCCCATTAGGCTATTAAAACCCTAAGGGAGCCAGCCACCAAGGGAGTGATCCGTAGGATTTTCAACTTTCCTTTGTTTGCACTTGGATCCCTTCAATTCAAACTAAAAGCCCCTAAATGTTTAATACATATTCAATTTATTTTATGTTCAATGAGTATGACCCAAATGGTCCTTAATTAACCTGAGTATTAATAAATTATATTTATTAATATAAACAATGATTGACATCTAGTAGCACGTCATCGTCATTTAGATAATTAGAGTTATCAGTGGAGTAAAAGCAACTGAAACAAGTGACCAAATTAAATTAATCATTTTATTCTAATATTCAATTAAATAAAAGACATGAAACGTGTCATCCTTGTTATAGTTTAATTTATATTTCTTGATCTCCAAGTAAACTTGGTAAATGAATGAGCATAATATTATATGTTGTTTTATTCGAGCACGACCATGCATTTATTCAAGTCTTACTCATCAAAGGGTTCATGGCATTATACTCCCGTGACATAGGATGAACAAATTCTATCTACATCACTCACATACATATCCTAGCATGATTTGTGGCATACTCAATAAATGATCTTATCACTCTCCTTTTGCAAGACAAGCTTTAACCAACATTAAAGTATACGACTCCTTATCCAAAATCCTGTAGTGACTTCAAATCGAAGGATTAAGCTTTTCATTATCACCATAAGAATCGCATATTACACTCACGTAACGATCCACGTAGCATTCTCATGGCGGATCAACCAGAACACTAATACTCTTAATGTTGTACCCATGTGTGGATATACATATCAACATATCAATTCATCTATATGCTAATCTTGATTGCATTATCATTGTCCTTATTAGTGATAACACTTGACTAGGGTAATTCATAAATAATAATTTATTCTAAGGACTTTATTATATAAATAATCAACCATTATTTGTCATAATAAAGATATGTCTAATATATTTATATATATAAATGAATATATATAATGTCATGAAATAAAATAATAATTATCTTTAGGGAATAACTCCAACAATCATATCCTACCTTATATTATTTTTAATATTTATATATAATTATATATATTAAATAATTAATTTAATTATATAATTTTGAAACTTATATTAAATTATATATAATTATGAAGAATCTTATTGCATTCACATTGAAAGTCTTAAGGGAGTTTGAAGGGGAGTCTTAAGACTTCCTTACTAGTCTTAATTAGAAGTGCAACGCTCCGGTTTGTTTCGATTTGAGTAAATCGTAAGTTGAACTGCACCTTATTGATTTGTATAATTTTAAACCTAAACCGACCCGTATAAATAGAAAATCAAATCGAATCGAACCGATAAATCGCAGTTCGATTTAGTTCGATTTATCAGTTTATGACAAATCTTGCAATAAAAAAAAACTAAATATAGCATAAATTTTTTAACAAAAAAATAAAAACAAAAATTATTTTTAATATTAATAGCCTAAAATTCAATATAAAAATAAAAAAATAGCCCAGGTCGGATAAGCGTGATTAGTACAATCGAAATAAGGATCAATGGCAGTTTAAGTTATGATATAACTATTACTTTATTTTATATATAAATTAAAATAAATATATAGAAATATGAGGGATTTATATGAATATCTACATATACAGTAGATATTGGTTCGTTTTGATTTAAGTTGCCAAAATCACAAATTAAAGTGAACAATACATTAAAAAATTTTCGAACCGTAATCAAACCGTCGTTGATCAAAATCTAATCAAATCAATCAAATTCATCGATTTGATTCAATTAAGAATTTAGACGATTTGAACTTACACCCCTAATCTTAGCCAATGTCAACGTGGGAGCCAAAAAAATGGGGTTTTAATATCCAAGACCCTCCTTAAGACTCTCAATTTTTTTCATGTCAATGATAGTCATGCATTATATTATTTATCTTTTGAAAAAATAAATAGTATGTAATTAAATTAATTATATTATTTAAAAATTAATATTTATAATTATATTAAATAATATATAGTACTCCATATTTTTTATTTTAAGTGTTTATAATTTTATTTTAAAAAGTTTTAAAATAATTATCCACTTTTTAATTTTAAAATAGAACAAGTAATTTATATTCAAATTTTATTTGAATCCACTTCTCATTTGATTATGTCCATATATATTTTAAATATTACGTAAATGAGTAGTAGACAATTAAATTAAAACGGAGGGAGTAATGTATATATATAAATTATATATAATTATATTAAAACATATATATTGATAATTATATGTATTTATATAATTATATATTTTATATATTTAAAATTACACATATAATGGAGTAATATATAAGATTATTAAAAATTATAATAACATAATTAATATATAATTATGGAAAAAATAATTTATAATTTAAATAATTAAATTAATGAAAATAGAGTAGATCACAGTGGAATGACTTGGGTAGTTATCATATCCCTTCACCGTTTCTGTCTTTTTCATAAACCCTTGTAACAGCATTAGGGTTTTTCTCCTCCTCCTCCTCCTCCTCTTCCTCGCGCGCGCGCGCGCACACCCACCAAACCCTTACCGAAAGAAGCAAAACAAAAACTTGAAAGAAATGATGAACAACCTTCTGCTAAGAAAATCGGTCTCATCCCTCTCCTCCGTTCGAATCTCCGCCGTCGCTTCCTTATTCCACTCCCTCAATTTCTCCTCCCTCACATCGCCACCGTCGAATCAAAATGAGCATTTTATCGCCGGCGCCGGATTCACCAAACCCACCGCTGCTGGCCTCTGGAGGGGCTTTCACGCGGGGTACACGTTGAGTGTTAGGGCTTCGAGCGTTTCGACGCAGCGTACTGGGTACGCTGCTGTGGCTGATTACACGGATGAGGAGAGGCCGAGTACGACGTCGTCGGATGGGCTTGAGATCGCTAAGCTTGGGATTTCGCAGGAGATTGTTTCCGCTCTGGCTCGAAAGGGTATTACCAGTTTATTCCCTATTCAGGTAATATTTTTATCATTTGTTTATGTATCAGATATGTGCTTAGTTAGGACAAACCCTTTTCTTTTTCCAATGGTAAATGAGTTTCAGTTTATGAGTTCTGTTTTGACCTTTTTTGGCGTAAGATTTAGTTAATTAGTGATGGATATACCTAAAATAGCAAATCATTGCGTTCTGATACTGATTTGATAAAAGCTCATATTGATTTGGAATGTGGAATGTGAATATCTGTGTATATATATATATATATATATATATACATATATACTGCTCACCTCAGAGCTAAGTTTCCACTATTCTATATTGGAGGGTTTCATTCAAAGAGTCCAATGTCAAAAATTAAACTATAAATATTTGTTTTTTTTATCAAAAAATATTCTCTTATGATCGAGATATGATCGATTTCTTGCATATGGTAGGAAAATTTGTAGTTTAGTACAGTACAATTAATAGAAATACAAAATTAAAAAGCTTCGGCGTTCAAACTTGGACTCCCTGCCTGGGACTCAGGAAGTATATATGTGTTATATGTGAATATGATGCATGCCACAATTGTGCTTAAAAGTTTTTTCACTGTGCAGAAAGCTGTTCTTGAACCAGCAATGCAAGGGCGGGATATGATTGGTCGTGCGAGGACAGGAACAGGGAAAACTCTAGCTTTTGGGATTCCTATCATGGATAAGATCCTTCAGTCCCATGCTAAAAATGGGTTTGTATCTTTCTGTTTTCTTGCCAGTTCGGTTATGTTCATTAGATATTATATTATCTGTGCATGTGGGAAGAGTTTTTTTTTATCCTGTTTGTATCATGAAAATCTTGTTTTTATGTCTGCTGAAGATCTTTCATGTACGAACTTTGTTCTATGCAGAAAAATGAGAAATCCTATGGCTTTGGTATTGGCTCCCACTAGAGAACTTGCTAAGCAAGTTGACAAGGAATTCTATGAAGCTGCCCCAAGCCTGGATTCTCTTTGTGTTTATGGGGGTGTGCCTATCCAACGTCAAATGAGTGCCCTTGACCGTGGTGTTGATGTGGTTGTTGGAACCCCTGGCCGTATTATCGATCTCCTTAAGAGAGGAGCTCTACAGTTGTCAGAAGTTAAGTTCCTGGTCCTAGATGAAGCTGATCAAATGCTCAACGTGGGTTTTGCGGAGGACGTTGAGATGATCTTGGAACATCTGCCACGAAAGCGTCAGAGCATGATGTTCTCAGCAACGATGCCAAGTTGGATTGTAAAACTTACACAGAAGTATCTGAATAATCCTTTGACTATTGATCTTGTAAGTATTTGATCTAGCCTGCTCTGGTTAGTAGAATACTGGTTATTCATGATAATCTGCAATGTTTTGAAATTATTGACTAACTACTTCTGGATCATTGCTAATACCCAAGTTCCATTGCAGGTCGGGAACTCTGACCAGAAACTTGCTGATGGAATTACCCTGTTTTCAATTGCATCAGAAAATCATGACAAGCCTTCGATTATTGGACCACTAATAAAGGTCTGATTACCCAACTTTATTGGTTTATCCAACTTTAATTATGGTTCTATGTTCATCCTTGTCAACTTGTTAACCATGTGATTTTTCATTTCCATCATTCTTGAAATGCTAGATTAACTGCATTTTCTGATTGCTGTTTATGCTGGTCACAATCATTCTTCCTCAGCATTTTACATGTCTTTTCAGGAACATGCAAAAGGTGGTAAATGTATTGTTTTCACTCAAACAAAGCGTGATGCTGATCGGTTGGCGCATGCTATGAAAGAGTTAAGATGTGAACCTTTACATGGGGATATCACACAGAATCAAAGGGAAAGAACCCTCGCAGGCTTCAGAGATGGTCACTTTAATGTTCTAGTGGCGACCGATGTTGCTGCTCGTGGCCTTGATGTACCTAATGTTGATTTGGTGAGCCTTTTCATTGTTATTTAATTGCTTTAATTGATAGGATCTTTCTGTGTTACTAGCTGAAGGAATGAAGTAACTATAGCAAAAAATAAAATAGAAATCAGATCGAACCTTGAATTACCATTTTTCATTCTGTCTGTTCAATCCTTACCCCTCCTACGCGCCCGCTTGAGAGGTTCTGTTGACTCGCTTGTTCCAGGCGAAAGTCGCATGTCTTCAGCCACTTATAGAAATTTGCACATTTCCCCTTCTGAAATTTAACTAAACATTTAGGGTCCCTAAGGCTGAATGACACCCTACTAACTGTTCGGGTGAGGAACGACATCGTACCCTAAATTAAATGACCTCATATGTACTTCTCAAGACTCTAGTTGTACATTGCAAAGAGGAGATGACCTGAGGGGAAGAGATGACGGCCGGGCATACATAGAAATTTGTCGACCATCGTCGACCTCTCCCAGTCGCCCTGTGGTCCAGGTGAGATCTTCATCAGTTTGTCCCTCTGTTTTTACTCTTCAACTTTCCCCCTCTCATCTATACCAAAGAAACCCTCAGTATCTGTTTTCTTTCCTCACAGGTCCTAACAACCTCATTTTTATTTAGTGGGCCTCTCTTAAAACAGTCTCTTTTTTTCCCCCAAGCTGGAAGTCCTGTTTGTTTTTCAATTTTGCTCTAAGTTTTCAAGTTTTTGAGTTTTCCCTAATTGCTTCTTCCTCTTCCTCTTCATCTTTATTATTATATTTTTTTTTGAGTTTTTGAGTTTTGAAGTTTTTTTTTCCCTTACGACTTTCTAATTGCATTATTATTAAATTCTTCGTTGAAGGTCTAGTGAATGTTGAATTTTATGTTACAGCCAAGGTAATTTCATATATTACTGTTATTTTAACATTTTAAATATGTATTTGATTATTTTCTCAAATATTTTCGCTTTTCACTCTGCCTTTTTTCGCTTTGCTTCTCACCTCGCTTTCTGGTCACCTCACATACCTTTTGCCTCACCCTTGCTTTTTGTCTTCGGTAACTGTGGTCTCTGACTAATTGACCACCTGAAAAGGCACTTGTAAGTTGTTATACCTTATTTGGTTGACATGGATCACGAGTCATCCCTTCCCTGTTTGCAGTTATAATCACGTGATGCATAAAATGGTTGCCATTATTTTATTTCGTGTTGTTGCTTTTCTTTTTGCAAGTGTATTTCATATTAATGTAAATGTAAATCTATAATATTTGGTTCTCAAGCTGCTAAGCCTTGAATTTTTGTTTCTTCTGTTGGTCTATTTGTGTTACTTAGTTAAAGTTGGTTAACTTCTTGAGTTTTGAATTTCTAATTTGCTACCTATGAGGTATCCTGTTTAACATTTGGTGAACTTTCTAATGTTGCTTCTATGTTGCCGCCTATAAGGTTATTGGGCCTCTTCAAGTACTTCACTTATTCTCTATAGTGACACCCAGCCCGCATCCCACTTTCATCGCCAGATACTATAATAGACATGACGTAAAATCATGACTTCTATCTTTAGAAATAGGGTTTTGTATGTTTCAACCTAATGAATAGAGGGCATATAACTTTCAAAGCTTGGCTATGTCTGATGGAGTCTCTATTGCTTGTTGTTGAAGGTAAAGCACATACATTCTCAGAAATATGTTTGAGGTCATAGCCATATCTTAAACTTTCACACTCCTCTTTAACGACTCTAGGGAAAAGGAATGAACTTAAACTAATTTTAAAGATCAACTTAGCAAATGTTCCCTGATTTCAGCGACATAAAATATAAGATGCCTTATCAAAACTTCTTTGCTCAAAATTTTGGGTGGGGTGCCGTGATTTGGTTGGCTAGACTAGATATTAGCAACAGATAAGTGCATACACAATTTTGAATGGTATTGCACATGATTCATTACTATGGTAGATGTGGAAAATTTTGGTTGAATACAAATAAATTGCTGTTCCTATATAATCTTTATTCTCTTATATCACCCTCTCGTCAATGTCTTTCAACACAATATTCTATCATAATTGGTGTAACCATAACTATAATTGCACAGGTGATACATTATGAACTTCCCAACTCCTCTGAGATTTTCGTTCATCGGTCTGGCCGAACGGGACGTGCCGGGAAGAAAGGAAGCGCTATTCTTATTCATTCAACCCATCAATTTAGAGATGTGAAGGGAATCGAACGCGATGTAGGATGCAAGTTTGTAGAGGTATGAGTCACAGACACACGCACGCAAACACATTCTTCCCCCAACCCTATATGGCATTTAACAACTTTCTGAAAGTCGTCTTTTGGCAACATTGAACAGAATTTCATGGTTTCTTATGATATATGTTTGCTTAGCAAAATTGAATCTCAGTTTATGAGCCTAACTTCGTTGAAATCATTTTTAAGAGTCATGGATTGTGTAATAACGTTGCACCACTCATAGAGTCATAGGTCACATTCATTTGTAGTTGTAAATATGATAATTACTCCCTTCATTCGAAGCAAAGAGTCCACGTTTGAAAGTCAAAACTTTTTAATTTGTATTTTTACTTGTACTAATGTGTCAACTTTATTTTCTACAGTAGGCAAGGAAACTATCATTGTGAGCAAGAACTAAAATTTTCTGAAGAAACCAATTTTTTGTAGCTTAATTATTTAAGTGGATACTTGGAGTGAAACATTGCTAAATAGAATAATGACTTTGTCCGAAACAGAGGGATTATGAGTGGATATCCTAGTGCATCAATTTTATGTATCTTCGATATTGCCTCTGGTACCATTTATCATGCTTTTAGTCTGAATTATGGACTTCAGCTATTCAGCTGTTGTGTGCATGGAACTAATGAGAAAGAAGTACCATCGTCAGCGTGTATAAAGTTTCTCATCCAGGAAAAAAATTGGTTTAGCTGTGGTAAAATTATTATGTAAATGATCACTCCTCCCTCCACCCCCCCCCCTTCTCTCTCTCTCCCCTTGACTAATTTTCCTGGTAATCTGTTTAATTGGCAGCTGCCCACAATTGCTGTCGAGCCTGGAGCAAGAATCATGTTTGGTGCCAGCGGCACTGGTTTTGGCCAGTACGGGAGAGGTGGTAGATTTGATAATTCGGGATTCGGTGGTCGTGGTGGTGGAGCTGGCCGTTTTGGCTCCTATAATAGCCCTTCATATGATCGTACAGGTGGTTTCTCTAATCCAAATCGATCAGGTGCTGGATTTGGTGGACCTAGCTCGGGTAATTCAAGCAGATTTGGGTCTGATCGTTCTGGCAGCTTTGGTAGCCGTTCCACTGGATTTGGCAATCAACGTTCCTCCAATAATAATGGTAGCCGTTTTGGTAGTTTTGGAGAAGACCAAGATTGGTGATCAGAGTAGTAGGAGATCTTTCTGGACGTATTGAGAGGTAAGTTTATTTTGTCAATCTGAAATGCTTGTCTACACTTCTATGACTCCTTTTCAGTAACCCCATTGACTTATGTTGCCTTTTGAGATGTATACTGCAATTATGCGAGTTCTATTTGGGCCAGATATTGTGATAGGCTGTGGATGGGTTGGTGGATCTATGATATGGTTACTCTTTGATAAAGAAGGATTAGACCCTTATAGTTATCAAGGATCTGCCATTGACTAATCCACAAGTGACTCCAAGATAGTCCAATAATTCCACTTGATGTCAATTAGGTCGGTGCTTTTTTCCTTTTTCATTGACGTCAATTGTGGTTTTACGATGGACTGGCAGAGAGTAAGAAGCCATTGACTAAAATTTCCGTGACTGAAATAAGAAAACAAAATCCAAAACCAACGAGGAAAGGGGCAAGTAAATGTGCTCTAGAGTCTAGACAGACATGATAAGGCCATGATCTAGGTGTTTGTTCTCTCCCAACATGGTTTGGGTCTTGCCAATTATCTGCTAAAGGTAGCTCTTGGTGGTGGGCCACTTTAAAATGCAGCAGAAAAGTAAGTAAGGTTTGCTGCACCATTTGACAGGTCTGCTAGATTGATCTTAAATTAAGTTATGAGCCTAAGAGGTGCTGCCGAATCTGTAGAGGTTCCTTAAAACAGTCTAGAGATTGCTTCTTCAAGCATCCCCCTTCTGAAGCATATGACCATAGAGGTATAGCAGATCGTTCTGATTGGGCTGTGAGCCTAGGAGAAGTTAGTGCTTTCTCAGCATGATCCGAGTTTTACCAATTGTGGGAGAAGATCATGTGCAGTCTTCTCTTTGTCTTCTCTTTGGCCTAGGAGTTTTGGAGCTTTCCAAGGCTTGTCTTTAGGAGATTTGTCTAAAGATTGGAGAGCTGCTATCCAATGATTGTCCCTTTTTTTTTTGGTTCTTTTATGTTTTGATGTTTTTTGGCGAACTTCTTCTCCACCTTCGTTGTAATATCTTTCTTTATCAATGATATTGTTCTTTTATCAAATAAAAAATAATTCTTTCTCCTGCTTCTAACTCGTGGGAGTCGAGTTCTTTTCAAAGGAGGAGAGTTTACACGGGACAAGCATTCACTAAGCCGATGCCCAAGGCCTTTTGGTCCGTTAATAAGGATTAATATTTTAGTTGACACTTTATGAATTAGGAAATCTTAGTTGTTTAGTAATTAGTTGTTTTCCTATCCCGTGTCGTATTAGTTTAATTATACTAAGTAGTGGTTTTCCTATTTTGTCGTACTAGTTTAATTATGTCTGGGTCCTAGTATTATTAGGAGAATAATTTTAGCATTATAAATAGAGTTTTAATGCCTTAAACTTGTGGGAAGTTGATTTGAGTTGACCTTTTAGTCAATTGTGTGTTTCTTCTTCTCTCTCTCGCGTCTATAACACCCCCCCCCTCTTTTTTTTTTCCTTTCTCTTTTGCATGCTATTGAAATGACTCAAAGGGTTTTTGACTGTCAGGTGTGAGGCTGTGGTTTCCTGGTACGATTTTGGCTGCATGATCTGCTCTTGATTGATGTTCAAGTATGACTGTCCAGAAATTTGCGCTGCTAAGTTACAGCATGCATCCGCCCGCTATTAGGTGTAAGAATACATAGAATTAACTTTTTTGTTACAGTTTGAGTAGCAGGCTTCTGCTTGTAATCTATGTTCACCTTTAGCTAAAAATACAATGTTTGTTTTTGCACAACACTTGTAATGTTCATAAGTTTGTGTATCATGGTCACTCTTTACGAGTTATATTGAGCATTTGGTCAGCATCTCCATAATCTTGATGAAATCTCTCTTTCTCTCTGTCACAATGTTTGGCTTATATTGTTGGTGTTGAATCATTGTCCATTTATCTATTGATGATGGTGCAAGGAAATTTTCTTGAAAATTGCTATTTGTAAGTGGGAATGGTGCGGACTGCATTTTTAAATTTTGATTTAGAAGGGTGAAAGTTTTGTTGTGCGAGATGATCACTCTTGTTATGTGTATGCCGTAATTGATGGGAACCACATTTTTGCGGAAAACATGTGGGCTGCTCCGCAGTCGTCTCTCCTAATGCTTGGATGGTGCGAGTCCCTTCTATGTAGGGAGAATATGAAGGGACTGATTTCGATAGGATCAATTAAAATGACTCTTGGGCTAAGTAATTGCAAAACATACACACCAAGATCCTAACCCATATTCAATGGAGTTTGATCTTGATCTGGGTCCATAACTCGAAACGAAATTTGGCAAAACATCCAAGCGTAGAACCCATAGCGTTTTCAAATGAGCTATGCCTCATGCTTTTTGGTTCGTCCGAAAGCACACTAGTTAGGACGCCGAATCCCAATTAGTTAGGACGCCGAATCCCTACGAGTGAAAAATGGGTTCATAGAAGTACTTGGCATATGCTATAAGCAGTTACTCAGAATTGTCACTCAACAGGAGTGAGATTAGATGATTGTCAACTTGTAGGATTCAATTTGATAAGTCATATGAAGATTCCACCTGAAGCATGTATGAATGATGCACTTGTTCAGAAGTAGAAGACAAGATATTGGAGGCAACTATACAATCTTTACATCACTGAGGAGTACTGCCAAATCTCTATAGCGTCCTCCAATTCTCACTTTCGACTTGGAACACTTCCTCTGCCGGAACATGGTAATTTGTATGCTCAGAAATCTGAAATGAGAAATTGGAGGAAACTAAACAAACCCCAGCATTACGTTTTAGTCGGCAGTTTTGTTTAGCTTCCTCCAATTCTCACTTAAGACTTAAACACATTAGGTCGTATTGGATATATTTGGCTAGTAGGATGTGGGAGAGAAGGACCACAATACTGTTCCATTTTCTGCATAAAAGTTTCAAAGAATAGGCAGCAATATATAAGCGCAGAGTTCACACAAGTTGCATGGTTCAGAAGTTCTACATTGAAACAATCACATAAGCCCAAATCTCATGTTCACACAAAAGCTGCATGTTGTCAAACCGTTGATTGTAACTTGTTACTCTTGCAGCTATACATAATCCTATTACTTTATGAATATGGTTCATGCAGATTGAAAGGAAGGCAATTTAAGCTGGTTTTGATTTTCATTTTCTAAATTCAGAAAGTTGCATTAAAAGAAGTTGTAATAGTAAAGCCAATTTTAGCAAGAAAAGTCAAAATATTTTTGCTGGGTGGACTATAATATTTGATTTCTCAGCTACATTGCAGTCTAGTCCTATGCTATAATTTTTAAGTGTCGTCTCTTCGATGCTGACTTGTTTAATTTCGAATTTTTTGCTGGATTCTACCTCTTATCGTTGAAGTGATATGTCATTTCATTATGAACAGTCACTCATAGACGGTTAGAATAACCATCTATAGTATATGTACCAGTGCAAAATGCATTGTAGAACAACTCAAATCAAGCCATCATTTCAAGAGCCATCATTTCAAGATTTGATGAGGAAGACCCATGGCCCCGGGCATGGGTATTGCCTAGTATATATATATAGTATAAGAAAGTGTTGTAGGCCCTACAAGCTGGCGAATATTATTATTATTATTTTTTCAATCATTACTTATCGGCTGCTGTAATACTTTCTTATTTGACTTTCTATTTTGGGTACAAGCTGCAGCAAATAGCTGACAAAATATCTCTCTTCTCTGTAATGCACTTGGGGGAGTACAAGGGTTAAAAATGATGGATAGTTTGTCTAATTTAAAAATAGGAGTCAGTGTCAAATATATGTAAAGAGTACAAAATTGACTTAAGAATTAAAGAAACGCAAAAGTATATGTGTGTGATTTTAGACAAAATTATAATTTTAAAATAAAATCATAACATAAATTAATTTCCTTCTAATTTGAGTTATACATAAATATTAAAATTAAATTTATTAAAATATAAGAAAAGTTATTACTAAAATTAAAATAAAAATCGAACGTCAAGTCGTGTTCTTGGGCACGGACTTACACTAGTTAACTATATAAAGAAGAAACTCATAGGGCAAAACACTGTTGTTGACATGTTGTGAAATAGTGGAAAAAAACATATGAAGAGAGTTCAAACACATCCTTTATTTCGATTTCACTTAGCTTATTTAACTCAAAATTAATTCATAATGAGTGATTGTGATTTTAAGACCTAAAATTACGTCGACAAGTTCAGTATTTTTCATGTCAAATGTTTTAATTCAATATATTCGTGATCGATTTGATCATTATGTCATTACTTCTAGTAATGAATATGTTATCAATACAAAGATATAAAATGATATAACCACTTTTCGGCTCTTTTACCTAAATGCATTTATCACACTCATTGATTTTAAGTCCAGTAATAATCATTGCATTATCAAAATTCTCATATCATCTCTTTGGCGCCGGTTGATTGAATCAATTTACATTTTTTTCTTTTTTCAAAACAACATAATTATTGGTTGTTACATATAGATTTTTGGGACAACTTCATAAATGATGTCTGTGAGAACCCCCGTTCTCGACGCCCTCTCGCGGATTAACGAATGCGCCGTTAATCGAGTTTTGCTTTGATGAAACGTGTCATTGGGCGTGTGCGATGAGAACTTTTGTTTAAGTGCGGGTTTCTCATTAGTGACCGCTCAACTTGTGTGAAAAATTGAGAGTCGTCACCTCCGTTTATATTTAAGACTTCGGAAGCACAAGCCTTTTAAGTTGTAAGAGATTGTAGGTGCGGGGGCTAGGTTACGAATCGAAAAGTGGTTAGGCACCCAATTCGCCCTTTCGGTCTCTTAATAATATTCTAGCATGTATGTCTCCTATAGGTTGATCAATTGGTTGGTTGGTTGATTTACATGGGATTCAAGAAGGATGCAAAAAGAGGTGAGCATGGTCTTATCATCATTTACTTTACATTAATAATGCAAGAAGAAAGAATGTACATTATGTTCATGTGAAAAGAAAAAGAGAAAGTATTTACATAGAATATACACTTTAATTATGTATTTGAAAGGAAAAAGACTTGCACTTTAATCATGTAAGTTAGAAAGAATTTACAATTTTAGTTATGTAAATAAAGAAAATGTTTATGCTTTTATGTAAAAGAAGGACTTAGGAATAAGACTTCTTTGTTTGTCATCCTTCAAGCATCATCATCCAAGTCATTAAAGGGCTTTGGACATGATACTATCATTTGTAAGATATTTTGAGAAGTATTTGAATGTTTGTAAAAAAGCTTGGTATTTACAAAGTGTAGACACCCTATTTTTGACCCTAGTAAATAAAATATTTTACTAGAGAGTTTTAAGTAGATAAAATAGCCCAAGTAACATTAATAATTATGTTACTTACATTAAATAAATATGCATGTTCAAATGTTGCATTTACACATTACTAATGTGGCATAGCAATTTATTTTGTAGGATGAACGGGAAAAAAGACAAAAGAGAAGACTTTCTCTCACAAACCAATCATCCCATCAAGCTTCCAAGAGGGAGACAACCCCTTGCCAAGAATGAAAGAATGAGTAATCAACTTTACTAAGCAATGTACACTTAAAGAAAATCATCATTAGCAAATTAGCACATTGGACAATAGGTTGTAACTCAATTTTGGCCAAGAAAAAGGCCAAATATCCAGACAGCCTTACGTGGGC